>CAJHQP010001056.1:10000-133901 GCA_905132765.1 Moricandia arvensis
CAAAAGAAATCAGAAAAAAAATGTAAGGGTAAGAAGTTTACCTGGTACCTGCTTGGGTGACTTCATCTTGAGGAAAGTCATGCATGAGTAGACTGCTCTCAAGTCTCTTCCAAACAGGATTTATCTGAAGAAGCAATTCTCTTGTTACAAAATGGAAAAAGATAAGTCAACTGAAGAGAAAGTGGATATATTCTTAAAGTTAATAGCAGATCTAAAGAATCTGAAAGTTACCATTACAGATGAAGATTAAGCTATAAAGTTGCTCTCTGGTCTTCCTGATGCATATGAGCAACTGGTTCTCACTCTTCGATATGGGACAGGCAGTGACGCTCTCACTGTCTCGGAAGTTTTTTACCTCGGCATATTCAAAAGAAGGAGAGCTTAGGCAGAAGGGATCATTAAACCAAAATAAATCTACTTCTGAAGGATTACATGTTGAGTCAAAAGGAAGGTCATCTAAGCGATCAGACAATTGTAACAACAAGAAGTACAACATATCTAAAAGCCGGGGTGATCGATCTAAGTCCAGAGGCAGATCAAACAAGACAAAAAAAGGAGTATGTTTCTCATGTGGCAAAGAAGGTCACTGGAAACGTGACTGTCTGAATAGAGGACAAAGAAACAATGTGGAACAAGCAGTAAATGCAGTATTTGAAATAAAGCAACCTCTAGTTCTCACAGTAAGTATACATGATTCAAGAAAAGAGTGGGTTCTGCACTCAGGTTGTACGTTTCACATAACACCACACAAAGATGTCTTATTTCATCAACAAGAAGGAGATGGAAGCAAAGTTCTTATGGTTAATAATACTCAGTGTGAAGTGAAAGGCATTGGCAAGATAAGAATAGTGAATGAAGATGGCTCAGTTATTATTCTAAAGGATGTACGCTATATCCCATACATGAGCAAGAACTTAATCTCCTATGGAATGCTAGAGAAATTTGGATGCAATTATCAAGGTGGAGATTTCCTTATAACATTCTATAAGGATTGACAAAAGATGATCACGGGAAAATATGAGAATGGATTGTACTATCAACAAGGCACCGTGTCACGTGGTGAGGTTAATTTCAGTTATGCTACAAATGTGAAGACTATATTTTGGCATTCTCGATTGGGTCACATGAGTTCTAAGAACATGGAGATGCTTGTAAAGGAAGGATTTATCCCAAAATCTGAAGTGGGAAACCTAGAGTTCTGTGAAGGTTGTGTGTTGGGAAAGTCACATAAGCAAAGCTTTCCTATTTCTAAGCATACTGCTAAAGGCATTCTAGAAAATGTTCACTCAGATATTTGGGGTTCTCCATCTACTCCTCAAAGTCTCGGAGGTTGCAAATATTTCATAAGCTTCATTGATGATTTTTCTAAGAAAGTGTGGGTCTATTTCCTAAGATCAAGTGTCTACAAACTGACAACAAATTGGAATATTGCACAATCAATATGATGAATTGTGCAGAAAGATTGGAATCAGGAGGCACCAAACTTGCATCTATACACCTCAACAGAATGGGGTTTCAGAACGTATGAACCGCACCATTATGGATAAGGTGTGGAGTATGCTTGCAGAAACTGGTTTGGGGCAAGAGTTTTGGGCAGAAGCTAATTCTACGGCAGTGTATTTGATAAACCAAACACCAAATTCAACCTTAGACTTCAAATTACCAAAGGAATCTTTGTCAGGGAACAGGCCTGATTTATCACACTTGAAGATATGGTTCAACAACTTATGTTCATGTTACTCAAGAGAAGACTAGTCCAAGAGCAGTGAAAAGGAGTTTTCTTGGGTTATCTGTTTAGGGTTAAAGGTTATCGCGTTTGGATTCCAGAGAATCGTGTACTACAAGCACAAATGTTGTGTACAGAGGGAATGAGATCTACAAAGACAAACTATCTCAGAAAGTTACAGAGAGTGAATGGAACTCAGATATTATGGTGAAGCAGACAAAGAAATGAAAGAAGAAAATCTCTTTCAGTCCTATTTTGATTTGAGGTCCTAGTGGTCCAAAATTTGAACATGGTGAAACCTCAAACCCTGGAAACACAGCCTTATCTCAACAGGGCTCAGAGGATCATGGAAGTTCAAGCAAATCAGAGAGTGATGATGAGACAGAAGGGTTAACTTTTGTTGAAGACAGTGAATCTACAAGCTCTATTGATAACTATATGTTTGCTAAAGATCGTGTTCATAGATAGAATGTGAGGCCACCTAGAGAGGATGCTAATCTAGTAGCCTACGCATTGGCAGTGGAAGATAATATTGAAAAGGAAGAACCTAAGTCATACGAGGAAGCCCAAAAGAGCAAGAACATGAGACATTGGAATAATGCATCTGATGATGAAATGGATTCCCTAAGTAGGAATTAAATATGGGATATAATTGAGAAACCTAGAGGACAGAAGCCAGTGGGTTGTGATATAGCCTATTTATTACCAGTTTTAGGACATATTCGAGGCTCTATTTAGGGTCAATTATGTGTGTCTAAGATGTGTTTTAGAATATTTACAGGTCCAGAGACGTTTTGGAGAAAAATGAAGATACTTGGAGCTTTCGGAGCATTTATAGGAGAAGAATCTGTAGCTGGCTATTGGAGGAGTCAAAGTACAAACATGTCGTCGATCGAAAGACAAATTCATGGAATCGACTGATGATGAAAGACCAAAGTCGATCGATGATGTACTTTTTCCATCGATCGATGCGCAAGTCGCAAGAAAACGAGTGAAAAGCCCAAGTTCAGAAGACAACCGAGTGAAAAGCTAAGTCGATATCCATCAATTGAGTTGTGCTTAATGCTTGCATTCTAAACTAGCTAACTAGGATTTTGAAAGTAGGACATGGACGACTACGAAAGTAGGTTTTGTGCCATAACAGACCACATTGAACTAGGCTATTAGGCGCATGCGAGAGCTGGTCTAACTAGCCTGGTTGACTTATCAAATCTCGTTCACACTTCCTTCTGATTTCACCGTCGATCGACATCAGGCCTTCGCCGTCGATCAATGGTCTTTTCTTTTGCTCGCATACAAGAGTTGAAGTTAAAAGGGTCAAAATAGTTAATATTTGAGTTCTAGTATATTTACATATCTATGCTTCATATCCTCTATAATCCATTAAGATTGAAACCTTAGATCTAGAATATTAACATTTGCATCAAGTTAGTTTATTAGCATATTTCCATATTTGCATTATTTTCATATTTGCATAATTAGAATATTTTCATATGGCATTTCTACTTCTTGAAAAGGAATATTTACTTAACTGATTGTTTGCCAACCTATATATATATATATTCACCTAGCTTAATCTTTAGGAATAAGAAATCTATCGTGTGTCACTGCTCTCTGTGGATTTGATCCTTAAATACTACACCTTATCTCTTTTGGCAAAAGTACTATTTGTTTGTTAAAGACTAGGGTTAATTTGATAGTGATTTGTTTAGGATATCTATACCCTGCTAGAACAATTAAAACACCCATGTCAGGTTGTAGATGGATCTACATGTACAAGCCAAGTATTCTAGGGGTTGAAGATAGACGGTACAAATCTAGGCTTGTAGCTAAGGGCTATTCACAAAAGGAAGGAATTGACAACAATGATATTTTTTCTCTTGTGGTTAAAAATGTTTCTATTAGACTTGTTGTCTATTGTGGTGAACAAGGACTACGAGCTAGAAAATTTGGATGTTAAGACGGCTTTCTACATGGAAATCTGGAAGAGAGAATCTTAATGGGTCAACTTGAAGGATATGTAAAACCGGGTGATGAAAACAAGGTATGTCTACTAAGGAAGGCACTCTACGGATTAAAACAATCTCCTAGACAATGGAATCTAAGTTTTGATGGGTTTATGAAGATGGAAAACTTCCTAAAGAGAAGCTATGATTCTTGTGTCTACATGAAAAATGTCAACACTCCTAAGGCTATCTACCTACTGCTATATGTTGATGATATGCTAATTGCTTCGAGTTACTTGGCAGAGGTTCAGAGGATGAAAGACAGCCTAAGTCAATAGTTTGAGATGAAAGATTTTGGAAAGCCTTCTAGAATTCTTGGGATGGATACAGTGCGAGACAGGAAGAAGGAACACTTATTTTGTCACAGGAGAACTATATTGAGAAGGTCCTAAGGATTTTTGGGGTGGAAGATGCTAAACCAATCCCAACTCCACTGGTGCCTCAATTCAAGTTGAAGAGTCTAACCAAGGAGGACGCTTTAGTAGAGGCTACAAGAATGGAAAACATCTCTTATGCGAGTGATGTTGGGAGTCTTATGTATGCCATGATAGGCTCCAGACCAAACTTAGCACACGCAGTGGGAGTTGTGAGCAGGTTTATGGCAAAGTCGGGTTTGGATCATTGGTTAACGGTTAAGTGGATTTTAAGGTATCTTCGTGGTGAAACTAAAATTGGTTTAACATTGTTAAGAGTTCAATGTGTCCAATTGAAGGGTTTTCAGATTTAGATTATTCAGCTGATTTAGACAATAGGCGTTCAATTATTGGATATGTGTTCAAAGTCTAGGGTAATACAGTGTCTTGGAGGTCTAATCTATAATCCATTGTTGCTTTTTGACCATTGAAGAAGAGTATATGGCACTCTCTTCACCGACCAAAGAAGATATTTGGCTAAGGGGTATTTGTGAAGAATCGGGTTTACAAACTGGCAGTGTAAAGTTGCATTGTGATTCACAGAGTGCCCTAGCTCTAGCAAAGAACACAGTGTTTCACGTAAGGACTAAACACATTGCAAACAAGTATCACTTCATCCATGATATTGTTGCTTGGGTGATATTATTTTACACAAAATCCACACAAGCAAGAATCCAACTGATTTTTTACGAAGGTTTTACCTGGTCCAAAGTTTCGGTTGTGTTCTGAGCTGGTAAACTAGTTCTGAGGCAGGAGCAACTTCAGGTAACAGCGAGGCTACAGTATTATTTGGTTACCTCGCAAAACAGAAAGACAATGGGTTTGATAATTTCTGAACGTATCAAATATTATATTCAGGTGGATTCTCTTCGGGTTCCCTGAAACATAATTCAGATCAGAGTCGAAAATGGTTTATAAAATTCTTAGAAAGTTATTTCAGAGAGGTTCAGTGTAAATCGAAAGGAAGAAAGGTGAGTTATCTGTGTTTGTGTTGGATAAAGGTTGAAGCTTTCAGCTTCAGAAGTTTAGATCTGAGGGTTCTGACATAAATCAGGAACATGCAGAAGAGTTGAAGGGTGCGTCAGTTCAGATCGGCTACATGCAGAGGTATCTTCAAATTATTTCAAGACGGATCCTTCAGTATCTGCAGAGATAAGAAGAGATATGATTCAGGTTTTCACTCTACGAGTTCGGATTCCAAAGGAAGTAGAAATCGTGAAGGGAAAAGAAGAGATACATAGAGTACCTTGTTGTTTTGTTACTCTAAAAAGAAGAAGTCGGAGGAAATCTTCGGAGGTCATCAGAAAAGACTTGGTGAGATGGAGGTGATGGATCTCCTTAAAGAGAAGGGAGAGACACATGAGGCTAGGGTTTTCGTAGAGAGAGACAACACTTTGGTGTTATGTCTGAAAGGTGGAGATTGTGACTCTAAATTATGCAGACCGTTCCTTTGTGGTCAGTCGAGATTTGACCTTAATTTTTCCTGTTCCCTTTTCTCCGAGATATTATCTATTTTCACAAAGGGCGCATTTCACGGGAAGTTTCTGACGTTGATTTTGTCGTGACCGATTTTGACCCCAACAGTTAGCCCCCTAGCTCGTTAGAATTGTAAGTTTATAGCGAGCGGGTTTGGCAGGTTTGGTAAGTTAGGCGGAAACAGTGTTTGAAAAGGTTCGTCGAAAGTGGTCTACTTAGTCCTCTAAGAGCAGAATGCAGTAGGATTGGGGCTTCACCTTGTGAAGGCTTCCTATGTACCCTTGTAAAAGGGATCAAGCCTTTCATAGTTCGTTTCAGAGTTAAGGTTCTTACTTCCTGTTTTCCAGTGAGACTTTTATGGTTTAGATGTGTGTCGTGTAGACATTATATGGCATGTTGTTACCAATGGCATTGTATATTGGATCTTTGTCGGCCTCGAGACTAGCCTTGTAGGCTGTTTATTTTGGCCGAGTGTGGCCATATTTATGTTTTCGGGACTGACAGCGTGTGGCTTCGGATCCCGGCCGCTTTGCGACTTTTTAATTGAATAAACTAGGCTTGTTACATGACAAGGAGTTTAAGTAGATTCGGATTTTTGTTAAGTATAGAGGAAGGATACGAGTTGTCATCTCGCTCCCAACTCTTTTGCGGATCGTCCTATTCGTTGCTCGTTCGAGATGTTTGAGAAGTTTTCCAAAGTTTTGAGAGCTCTTAGATATGGACGAAGAGACATGCTTTTACGATCTCGTATCTTTTCGGTATCATGCCTTGAGACGTTAGGGACCAGTGTACTGGGTTTAGGGTCAGACCTAGGTCTAATCACGGTTTTAGGGGGTGCGATGACTACTTCGGCTTACGTATCCCGTATCGCTTTCGATCTGATTCATCGCGGATTTAAAGTCCGCGATATGTTCTCGGCTTATGTGACTTGTATGGTAGGAATCGAGCATGTCTTTGAGGACAATTTTTAAGTCTCCCAAAAGTGCTGACCAAAATTTCGGATTTCTTCTATAGCGTTATTACCCTTGTGTCGGGTGTTCGAGAGCTATCTCTACTAGATTGCTTAGTTTGTTTAGGAAGTTAAGAGTTTTTTGTGATCAGCAACAAACTTATTGGTAGATATAATCATTTTTGAACCTTCGCGAAGGATACATGTTTAAGAAGGTGTGTATGTTTTATAGTCGCGGATGGACTGTTTTTAAGGTGAGCATTCCGTTTCAGAAAGTTTTGACGAAAAAACTTTCTCCAAGCTTTAGCGACGTCTCGCTGTGTCGAAGGTTGAGTTTTTATTTCGTATGCTGTATTTCGTGCTTGAAATGTTGGCGGGCTTGAAGATGTTTTGTATCGCAAGGTTTTTGTTTTAACCTTACGGAAGAGAATCGTTTTGGTTTGTTTCCGAGGAATTGGGACCAATGGTCACGTATATTTGTCCCTGAGAATATACGACTTCCTTCACTATGCTTTGTGAAGAGTTGGCCCCCCGAGACTTATTTTTCTATAGTTAAGGATGATTCGTATAGCTCTAGGAGCTTTGTTACGAGTTTTTCCTTATGTGCCGCTTTTCACTTGTAAAACGCTGTGGGTTTAGAGTAAACTATGGAACATATTGAACTTGGTCGGTTGTCAACAAATTTATGTTTTTCGTTAACCATATGGTGGTTACGACTAAGTTTCGATATTAAGACTTTGTCGTATGATTTCCGTTTCTGGATTATACGATAGTTATTTTCACTTGGCGTTTTTAAACTAATCGTGGATTGTTGTTTTGCCGCTAAGTGATTGGGTGGAGCAGTGGTTGCTCAAACATGTTGGCTCGATCTGAAGGATGTGTTCAGCTGAATAGCCGAGGACGTTTCTGGTTACGGATAGCCTATGGCACGTTCGTGTTAACATTAAGATCATGATAGTTTAGAACTTTACTAAAGAGGATACCAAAATTCAGTTCGGATTTTTATCGTATTGCGTAATTCGCTGGGGGCCAAAGAGCGTTTGTCAAGATCAATGGGCCAAGTCAGAGTTTTCCATGCTATAGTCGTACAAAAATTGTTTTGCTTTTGTAGGATGAAGACACAACCTAAAAGGCACAACAAAGAACATGTGCGAGATGATTGCCTGCTCGGAATGAACCAAGGGAGATGGGAGGCAGAATCCAGTGAGCCACATGTCTAAGGAGTGGGATCTGTAAGATCGTAGTGCGAAGAGATAAAGTTTAGTTTTTTCGTTGAGAGACGAGTCATGTGACTTTGTTTTTAGCTATACACAAATTGTCCTAAACACTTCTCCGTAAAACTTGCTACGTTCATTTCCGAAAGTTTCTTCGCATAACTTGATGTGGCTATACGAAGGATGTTTTGCGTAAGTTTTACGAGAAGTGAATGGCATAGAAGTAAATTGAGAATGTCTCTCGCAGATTACTCGTGAGATTTGCAAATGAGGAATGTATTTTCCTCGTTCTCTTTTCCGCATTGCGGAATCGTTTTTCATGACACCGATTGTAAGACCCGATCCTGGTCCATTGAACCCCAACCAGATCCAAGTCTTAACCTAAACAATACTAAGGATGATTCCGGTTTTAAGCCAATAGTTCCTAAGTCATTTTAACCAAACCGAGGTTCATTCATTTCAAGGTTAGATTCAATATCAAATAAGGGGCAAACAGATTATATAAATATAAACCGAAGTGATACAAAGTATTCATGTGATCCAAGTTGCACAATAGGCTATCATAAGTTCATAACTAAAACGTTTCTACCCCTTAACCCACACACACATCCATCCCGGCTTGAGTCCTCACGGTTCCTTGGCCTTGCCCCAGTCCATGTCCTTACCTGAAACCACACAAGCACAATAGTATGATATTATGTCCGATAACCTAACCACAAACCTAAGCAATTGCATGGTTCTGCGCCTAGAGACCGTCTTAGACCAATTCTGACCCTTTTTCAAAAGTGGTCCAAAAACTAAATAAAATTCATGAAAATTCGTGATAAATCCTAAATAGACGGAATCCATGGTCGGATTCACCAGAAACCGTCCTGGACCCTATGATCCGACCCAATCAGCCCAAGGACCAAAATATGGTTTTTGAGCAAATCAAGTTCAAATCGTGTCTATTCTTTTCCAATAATTCTTATAAATCCTAAAACATATATCCCCAAGATTTCAAGCCAAACAAATGCATATAGAGTAGTTTGGAGATCATGGAACCCAAACTGGCCGATAATCTGTCCAATGGAACCAGGCTTATGCTTGGTCCATAGGAAGACCGTCCTGATCCCCAAACCCTCATAAACATCTAAGGAGAAGAAGGTATAAGAAGTAGACAAACGGAAATGGGCGTGATCATAGTTCCAGAGATCATAAACCACATGTTTCCACACACTGGTCCATGCCCCTGGTCACATGATCCACACCACTAACCTTAGAGGATCTATCCTTCTGGCCACGATCCTTCTCCTTCTCCTTACCACGATCCCTTTGTCTGGTATCCATGTCTGCGCCTTGATCTTCACAGAACTCACATGGTTGGAGAGATCACACGCCTGGATACTCACACGGATTCAACCTTCAACAATCGGTTATTCCTTCTCTCTTTTCTCTCTGGATTTTGGCAGAGGTTTGCCTTGTGTTTCTGACTGATTAATTTCGTGCAGAGGGTCTTATATTTATAGGAGAAGGCGTGGTAACTGTCTCTGGGCGAACAGGCACAAATTGGGGGCACAAAATCGCCAAACTGCCCATTCCCACCCTTTCTGCCCAAAACCGCCCAACTGCCCTTTTTTGTGCGTGTGGGCTTCCTGGTACAAGTCATGAGTTGGGTAATTACCCTCATGCTTCTTTAATTGCCTAGAAGCATAAGCTATCACCTTCCCATGCTGGGTTAAAACACATCCCAGTCCCGTAATGGAAGCATCCGTGTACACCACATAGGGCTGGTCGGCCTCGGGTAATACCAGAACCGGGGCACTGGTCAACATGTCCTTAAGGGCTGAGAAACTCTTCCCACACCTCAGACCATATGAACTTCACATCCTTACCGGTCAGTCTTGTCATAGGTTGAGCTAAGCTTGCAAACCCCTTGACAAACTTTCGGTAATATCCAGCCAAACCCAGGAAACTTCTAACTTCGGTAGCATTCTTGGGTTGTGGCCACTCTTTGATGCATTTGATCTTCTCTGGATCCACAGACACACCCTCATCCGAGACTATGTGTCCAAGGAACCCAATGCTCTTTTGCCAGAAGCTACATTTGCTGAGCTTGGCAAACAACTGCTGGTGCCTCAACCGAACTAACACCAACCTGAGATGTTTCTCATGGTCCTCCTTACTCCTGGAGTATATCAGTATGTCATCAATAAAGATGATTACAATTCATCCAGGAAATCTCGGAAGATACTATTCATCATTTTCATGAAGGCTGCTGGTGCGTTGGTCAGACCAAATGGCATAACCACAAACTCATAGTGGCCATACCTAGTTCTAAATGCAGTCTTCTAGATATCACTTGGTTCGATTGGAATCTGGTGATACCCTGATGCTAAGTCAATTTTTGAAAACCACTTAGCTCCCCTTAGCTGATCCAACAGCTCATCTATCCGAGGTATTGGGTACTTGTTCTTGAAAGTGACCCTATTCAACCCTCGATAGTCAATACAAAGTCTAAAGCTACCATCCTTCTTTTTCACAAATAGGACTGGTGCCCCCCAGGGTGATACGCTTGGGCGTATGAAACCCTTTCCCAACAACTCTTCTAGTTGTTTCTTAAGCTCGGCCATTTCAGCAGGAGCCATGCGGTATGGACTTTTAGACAATGGGGCCGTCCCTGATTCCAGTTCTATTATGAACGGGTCCGCCTTGTCAGGTGGAACTCCCTGCAGCGCCCGAAACACATCCTCGAACTCACTGACCAGCGGTATCCCGTCTAGGTTACCACCCTTCACCATCTCCTTAGTGGCGATTGTGGCTATATAAGCCTCACAACCCTTCTCTAGCATCCGTTCCGCTCGGACTGCTGAAACCACTACTACACTGGAGGCATGTTTTATTCCTTGGAAGCTGATCGGGGGTCTACACCCATCCTCAAATTGCACTCGACCTCGGTGACAATCTAAGGTGGCCCGATTCTTTCCAAGCCAATCCATGCCCAAGATCACTTCATGATTCTTGAGGTGGACACAAATTAGATCCGCATGCATTACCCTGTCTGTGATCACTACAGGGATGTCCTTAACCAGACCCAGGGATTCCATCCTCTGGCCTCCAGCTGTATTAACAATGCAGGACTCATCCCCAACCCCAATCTGGAACAAACCCTTTCAGATCATATCTGAACTCACAAAACTATGCGTAGCTCCAGTGTCGAAAAGTACGTGTGTATTCACACCACCAATACTTAAGGTCCCTACATCGACCATACTACTAAGTATCTAACCATTCTAAGTTCCAGACCATGCAATGCTACTTAAATAAAAGAAAGACAAAAGTCAGAACATTACCAGTGATCGCCTGAAAAGGTCCAGCCTCATCGGCATCCTTAGACAGCTTGTACACCCTGGGTGTTGAAGTCTGTCCACGAGTCTGGTTTGGCTTGCTAGCCTCACCACGACTCTTGATCTGGTTGTTCTGTAGCTTAGGACACTCATTTTTCCAGTGACCACTCTTTCCACAGTAGTGGCAGCCCCCGGAGTTACCCCCTGATCCTTGTCCACGTCCCTGGTTCTGTCCTGGACAGTCCCTAGCTGCATGATCCATCTTGCCACACCTGGTGCAAGCTTCCTTGGCTTTCCAGCACTCCCCTAGGTGGCGCCTTCCACAGTGAGAGCACTCAGGCTTAACACTTGAGGGTTTGCCCTCAGCCTGGTCCCTCTTCCTCTTCCGGTCACCACCAAAGCTCATTGAGCTTGTGGTCGGTCTAGCCTTCACCTTAGCTTCCTCAGCTAGGTTGGATTCCAACAAAGCCATATGTTCCACCAGCTGAGACACTGAATATAACACACGGACTGAGGCATAGGTGCGGAGCTCGACCCTAAGGCCTCTTATGAACCGGCGCACCTGCACCTCCTCATCCTCCAGCTCTCGTCCAACATAGCGTCTAAGCCTGTTGAACTCTTCCTCATACTCCCGTACTGATCTACGGCCTTGGGTCAGCTCCAAGAACCTAGACTCCAGTCGGTCCCATGCTTGAGCTGGAAAGTACTTGCGGTTGAACTCCGTCTCAAAGTCTGAGAACCTTGTGATTAACCCATTGGACCTCTTGTCCACGGCTAACCACCAGTTATGTGCATCCCCTTCCAGGAAGTGGACTGCTATGTCCTTCTGGTATTCCTCAGGACATCTAGTAGACTTGAAGTTCCTGACCAAACGGCTCCTCCACTCATCAGCCTCAATAGGATCCACACTTCCAGCAAAGTGGTTTGTCTTCAGCTTGGAAATGTGCTCCAACACACCCAGGTAGCTCACCTTCTTAGCTCCTCTAGCTGGTGAGTCCAGCTCAAACACTTCAGCTTGTGGTAGCACCCGGACCTCACTAGCTGGTCCAGCTCCAAGTCTTCCATAAGTTCCAGCTCGGACCCCAGTTCCAGCTCTCACACCAACTGGCCTTCCGGCTCGTAGCTCAGCTGGCCCATCAGCTGGTCTAACTGGATTCACTGAACCAGCTGGTGAGTTCACAAGTGGAGTGAACACACGGGTCAGAGCTATGATCTGAGTTCCCATCAGCTTCACCGCATCCAGGACTTCCTTCATGGACGGCTCAGCTACCTCAGGGACCTGGTTCACTTCAGCCCGGCCAGCTTCCACGCCTAAACCAGCTAAGTTCCCAGCTCCCTCAGGGACCTGGTTCACCTCAGCCTGGCCAACTCTCACGCCTAAACCAGCTAGGTTCCCAGCTCCCTAAGTGGATGGTTCAGCTCCATCCTCCTGCTCCTGCTGCTGCTGCAGATCCTCCTCGTCCAAAGGGGCTTCCAAAGGGTTCAAGGGTTCCTGCTGAGCTCCAGGTTCCTGGTTACCCAACTCCTCCCGAGTTGGTAACACTTGGGATGGATTAACACCATCCTCACTTGCGGTCTTGGACGACTCAGCCGCATCCTTTCTCTTTCTTGCCTTGGACTTCTTGGTAACCTTAGACATTTAAAACAAAAAAACGTTAAGTTCCAGAGTGTACCAAACTTCCAGAACCTCAAAACAAATAGTCTAAGTTACACAAAAATCAGGACCAAACCGTGAGACCCAGCCGGATGTGTGTGAACCAACCCCATAACCCCCAAATCCTAGAATCAAGCATGCTCTGATACCAACTTGTAAGACCCGATCCTGTTCCATTGAACCCCAACCAGATCCAAGTCTTAACCTAAACAATACTAAGGATGATTCCGGTTTTAAGCCAATAGTTCCTAAGTCATTTTAACCAAACCGAGGTTCATTCATTTCAAGGTTAGATTCAATATCAAATAAGGGGCAAACAGATTATATAAATATAAACCAAAGTGATACAAAGTATTCATGTGATCCAAGTTGCACAATAGGCTATCATAAGTTCATAACTAAAGCGTTTCTACCCCTTAACCCACACACACATCCATCCCGGCTTGAGTCCTCACGGTTCCTTGGCCTTGCCCCGGTCCATGTCCTTACCTGAAACCACACAAGCACAATAGCATGATATTATGTCCGATAACCTAACCACAAACCTAAGCAATTGCATGGTTCGGCGCCTAGAGACCATCTTAGACCAATTCTGACCCTTTTTCAAAAGTGGTCCAAAACCTAATAAAAATTCATGAAAATTCGTGATAAATCCTAACTAGGCGAAATCCATGGTCGGATTCACCAGAAACCGTCCCGGACCCTATGATCCGACCCAATCAGCCCAAGGACCAAAATATGATTTTTTGAGCAAATCAAGTTCAAATCGTGTCTAGTCTTTTCCAATAATTCTTATAAATCCTAAAACATCTATCCTCAAGATTTCAAGCCAAACAAATGCATATAGAGTGGTTTGGAGACCATGGAACCCAAACTGGCCGATAATCTGTCCAATGGAACCAGGCTTATGCTTGGTCCATAGGAAGGCCGTCCTGATCCCCAAACTCTCCTCAACATAACAGGAGGAGAAGATATAAGAAGTATACAAACAGAAATGGGCGTGATCATAGTTCCAGAGATCATAAACCACATGTTTCCCCACAATGGTCCATGCCCTGGTTTACATGATCCACACCACTAACCTTAGAGGATCTGTCCTTCTGGCCACGATCCTTCTCCTTCTCCTTACCACGATCCCTTTGTCTGGTATCCATGTCTGCGCCTTGATCTTCACAGAACTCACACGGTTGGAGAGATCACACGCCTTGATACTCACACGGATTCAACCTTGAACAGTCGGTTATTCTTTCTCTCTTTTCTCTCTGGATTTTGGCAGAGGTTTGCCTTGTGTTTCTGACTGATTAATTTCGTGCAGAGGGTCTTATATTTATAGGAGAAGGCGTGGTAACTGTCCCTGGGCGAACAGGCACGATTTGGGGGCACAAAACCGCCAAACTGCCCATTCCCACCCTTTCTGCCCAAAACCGCCCAACTGCCCTTTTTGTGCGTGTGGGCTTCCTGGTACAAGGCCCATTCGTCCTTATGAAGCCCTGGTTTGTTGGCCAAGACCCACGGGCCCTTGCTGGGTCAAGCAAGACCCATGACCACCCATGATCCGTCAATACCGGCCCGGACCATAACAATTCACCGAGCTGAGATGAGCTGACCACTAGCTGCTCCAGCTGAGTGAGCTAGTCCACCAGCTCCAGCTAGCTAACCTTTCTGGATTGAGCTACCTTTGAGCTACTCCCAGCTGGTTGAGCTCCTTCCAGCTGTTCCGAGCTTCGTCCGCGCATCGTCCAGCTGCCTAAACCCTTGTTCAACTACCTTAAGTTTCCCGGAGCTACCCAAAGCTTATCCAGAGCTTGCTTGAGCTGCCGTCAAGCTGTTTTGAGCTTCTTCCTTACTCTTTCCAGCTGTATTAAGCTCATTCCTACCTTCCTTGGTTAAGTCTCAGCTTCCTGATGCACTTAACCTGCTTCCCGGACCATGATACCTCATGGTTAGGCCCTAAGGCCTTGCTGGTACATTTTCATGTACCATGGTCCGTCCCAACGATCCTGCCTAGGATCGGGGACATGACACCGATCTTGTTTTCTCGTAGGCTCTTCCGTTTCTCTTAGGCTCTTCCGTATAAAATGTCATAGTTATACGATAATAGATGATCGGTTTTATGAGGCATTGCATGGCCTAAATGATTTTCTGTCTACCACTGCGAGAGTTTGCTTTGTCGAAAGCGTTTCCTTGATGTCAAGACAATCTTTTTGAAATATGGAGTATACGAGTATAGTATACAAACCTACTCCCTCCCTTTTTTACGAAAGAAAACGGATGAACCGATACTTTGAAGGGTTGTGTATGTTTTTTTTCTTTCGAAGATTGGGATGATCGACAGTCCAGATCGGTTTAAAGACGACGCTAGGATTGTGACTTGGGGACTTTAAGGTTGACGACTAGGAATACATCGGTTTTATGAAAATTGCTAGGAACGAGATGGTTTCAAAACGACATTCGCGTTTCTAGTTCTTTCTTTCCTTAGGAAGCGAGCTAAGTATGTGTTGCGATCGTTTCTCAGTTTTCCGAGAGTTTAGATCGGTTTGCAAAATCTGCCTAAGCAGTCGAAGAACAATAGATCGAGACAGGAAAAGTCCTAAGATTTATATCGCTAGACTATCCTCTTGGATCCTAAGTTCCCTAAAGTTTTATGGCGATCTCTGAAGCATTTTCATTTCTTAGTGCCTCCCTACGAATATTCCAAGTCTGATTTCAAAAAGTTTCAAGCCGGACATACCTTAGTTTTCTCGAAGGTTTGGGTTCACCTCTTCTCCATTTTGCTTGCTCATCTAACCTTCCTCTTCTTGTGTCTGTACGCCCCTTAAAAATGGTAACAATATTAGTTCTTTCTGGCCGCATTTAGGCTCGAGCCTGTCTTCCGGTTTTTATCGTAAAGTTCCCACGGTAACTCCAACCGAGATGAAACAAGACATGTTTCGATCGAGGTTCAAAGGAGCACACAAAGATGGAGGTAAGGGCGAGTAGGATGTCCAAGAGGGCGAGTAGGATGTCCAAGAGGGCGAGTAGGATCCCAAGAGGGCGAGTCGGACGCCCAAGAGGCTGAGTAGGAGTAAGCCAAGGAGTTTAGGCGTCTTACTTGTTTTTGTCGTAATATCTCAATGGAAACTCCGATTGATATGAAATAAAAAGCGTTTCGATCAAGATTGGAAAGAGAACACAAATGATAAGCTCATCAGGGCTTTCCCAACTCGTCATGAGGCGAGTTGGAGGGAATAAATCAAACTTGCCATCAGGTCGAGTTGGACAATGTGCGTCAAGCTTGTTTTGATCGTAAAATCTCAACGGAAACTCCGATTGAGATGAACGAAAAACGTTTTGATCATAACTCAAAGTAGAACGCAAAAGTGAGCCAAAAGAGTGCTCATCCGTTCCAACTCGCCCGTTTGGCGAATAGGATTCGCCAACTCTCCCAATGGGCGAGTTGGACGGCTAGTTTCGTCTAACTCGCTCGTTCGGCGAGTTGGACTGGTCCAAACTCGCTGATCGGGAAGTTAGACGGCTCGTTTTGTACAACTCGCACGTTCGACGAGTTGGACTGGTCGGACTTGTGTGTCCAACTTGTTTTGATCGTAAAATCTAAACGGAAACTCCGATTGAGATAAACAAAAAGCGTTTCGATCGGGACTCAAAGGAGAACGTAAAGGTGAGCCAAAAAAGTGCTCATCCAGTCCAACTTGCCCTTTTAGCGAGTTGGAAACCCGTCTGTTCGGCGAGTTGGACTGGTCAAACTCGCCGATCGGGCGAGTTAGACGGCTCGTTTCGTACAACTTGCCCGTTCGGCGAGTTGGACTGGTCCGACCTGTGCGTCCAACTTGTTTTGATCGTAAAATCTCAACGAAAACTCCTATAGAGACGAAACAAAAAGTGTTTCGATCAGGATTCGAAGAAGAATGCAAAGGAGAGCCAAAGTAATGCTTGTTTTGTGAAACTCTCCCTATGGACGAGTTGGGCTGGTCAAACTCGCCTAATGGGCAAGTTGCACGGCTTGAACTGTCCAACTCGCCCGTTCAGCGATTTAAACTAGTCAAACTCGACTTTGGATGGTATGCTGGTGCGGTCGTTTTGTAAACGTTTTCAAATATTTTCTACAAAAGTTGTATCATAAAATGCTAACTCGTTTCACTTTCCAAACGATGTTCCATAAAACATTGTCGATTTTTATTTTATGAAAGTTGTTTCGGAAAATGTTGTTGAGCTTTAATTTTACGAAAGTTATTCTGCGAAATGTCATGTGTTTAATTTTACAAAAACTTTTTCGTAAAATGTTGCTAAGTTTAATTTTACGAAACTCGTTATGTAAGCGTGTTTTCGTGTTTGGTTGTACGAGAGCCGTTTTTCTGGAAAACTTACGTTTTAACCTCCGAATCTTTCGGTCTGATGAGCTTAATTATCGGGAGTCAACGGAGATTTTCTCGTTTCTGCAGGATTGATCTGAGGGGATTTTGAGTAGTTTTTCCGAAGTAAGTTTAAGTGACACTCATCGAGAATTAACTGAATATGAATCGAAGCTTGACTCTTTACGAAATCTTAGGTTTTAGTAAATGTTTTAGAAATGAGGGATATGATCTTTCATTTTGCTTAGTTTAGTTTTCGTCACCCGTTTTAGTTATACAATGATTCAATAGAGATCAACTTCGTTTCTTCGTAAATTTTTCAGAAGAAGTACAGTTGTAGGGATTGTGCGCCCGATTTGTTGTGCTTCATATCTTTATTAGAAATCTAGGGTTTCTCCTCAATTTCTAGGAGAGTGATTTTTATTTTCCGAAAGGTTTTCGGAAAAGTTCTTTTAGTCAAACCCTTATGCGTTGAGATTTTCCCAACTCGGTAACAAGAGAAATGTTACGAGGTTTGATAGATCTTATCGTTATCCTTTCTGTTTAGTGAGAGAAATTGCGAGCTTGTTTAGGTGCCCCGCCTATGTCGAAGAGTCGCGACTAGGTTTTTGATTTTCTCAAGCAATGCGATGTTTGCATAAGTGTTGGCCACTGGGGCAGTCACTGCTGGAGTTGTTTTACCAGCGTTGTTGCGAGCTGCTGTATTGTATTTCGTATTTCCAGACATTGTTTCGATCAAGCATTTTGTGGCCATGAGTTAGAGTAATCCGACCCCCCCCCTCTCCTCCTAGCGCCAAACTTTGGGACAGTTATTTCAGAAAGGTTCAGTGTAAAGCGAAAGGAAGAAAGGTCAGGGATGAGTTATCTGTGTTTGTGTTGGATAAAGGTTGAAGCTTTCAGCTTCAGAAGTTTAGATCTGAGGGTTCTGACTCAGATCGGGAACATGCAGAAGAGTTGAAGTGTGTGTCAGTTCAGATCGGCTACATGCGTAGGTATCTTCAGGTTATTTTAAGAGGGATCCTTTAGTATCTGCAGAGATAAGAAGAGATATGAGTCGGGTGTTGACTCTTTGATTTTCGATTCCAAAGGAAGTAGAAATCGTGAAGAGAAAAGAAGAGATACATAGAGTACCTTGTTGTTTTGTTACTCTCAGAGGAAGAGGGAATCGGAGGAAATATTCGGAGGTCATCGGAGAAGACTTGGTGAGATGGAGGTGATGGATCTCCTTAAAGAGAAGAGAGAGAGACATGAGGCTAGGGTTTTCATAGAGACATGAGGCCGGACATGGTAGTAGATTGAAAGGAATAAGCTTCAAAATACCATAAATATCAGAGGCACACTCAGAAAATCCATTGTCCAACCACAGCACCATATCCTTTCATGCGCTGGGCGATGGAAATAGTTGGTCCATTGCCAAATTTTGAGACAACGACACTTCTTGCTCATAATGACTAGTTACTTCACAAAGTGGGTGGAGACAAACGTTTTTGTCCAAATCACATATAAAGAAGTACAAAGTTTAATCTGGAAATATATCATATGTCGACACATTCTCCCCTACGGAATCATAACAGACAATAGCTGTAAGACCCGATCCTGGTCCATTGAACCCCAACCAGATCCAAGTCTTAACCTAAACAATACTAAGGATGATTCTGGTTTTAAGCCAATAGTTCCTAAGTCATTTTAACCAAACCGAGGTTCATTCATTTCAAGGTTAGATTCAATATCAAATAAGGGGCAAACAGATTATATAAATATAAACCGAAGTGATACAAAGTATTCATGTGATCCAAGTTGCACAATAGGCTATCATAAGTTCATAACTAAAACGTTTCTACCCCTTAACCCACACACACATCCATCCCGGCTTGAGTCCTCACGGTTCCTTGGCCTTGCCCCGGTCCATGTCCTTACCTGAAACCACACAAGCACAATAGCATGATATTATGTCCGATAACCTAACCACAAACCTAAGCAATTGCATGGTTCTGCGCCTAGAGACCATCTTAGACCAATTCTGACCCTTTTTCAAAAGTGGTCCAAAAACTAAATAAAATTCATGAAAATTCGTGATAAATCCTAAATAGACGGAATCCATGGTTGGATTCACCAGAAACCGTCCTGGACCCTATGATCCGACCCAATCAGCCCAAGGACCAAAATATGGTTTTTGAGCAAATCAAGTTCAAATCGTGTCTAGTCTTTTCCAATAATTCTTATAAATCCTAAAACATATATCCCCAAGATTTCAAGCCAAACAAATGCATATAGAGTAGTTTGGAGATCATGGAACCCAAACTGGCCGATAATCTGTCCAATGGAACCAGGCTTATGCTTGGTCCATAGGAAGACCGTCCTGATCCCCAAACCCTCATAAACATCTAAGGAGAAGAAGGTATAAGAAGTAGACAAACGGAAATGGGCGTGATCATAGTTCCAGAGATCATAAACCACATGTTTCCACACACTGGTCCATGCCCCTGGTCACATGATCCACACCACTAACCTTAGAGGATCTATCCTTCTGGCCACGATCCTTCTCCTTCTCCTTACCACGATCCCTTTGTCTGGTATCCATGTCTGCGCCTTGATCTTCACAGAACTCACACGGTTGGAGAGATCACACGCCTGGATACTCACACGGATTCAACCTTCAACAATCGGTTATTCCTTCTCTCTTTTCTCTCTGGATTTTGGCAGAGGTTTGCCTTGTGTTTCTGACTGATTAATTTCGTGCAGAGGGTCTTATATTTATAGGAGAAGGCGTGGTAACTGTCTCCGGGCGAACAGGCACAAATTGGGGGCACAAAACCGCCAAACTGCCCATTCCCACCCTTTCTGCCCAAAACCGCCCAACTGCCCTTTTTTGTGCGTGTGGGCTTCCTGGTACAAGGCCCATTCGTCCTTCTGAAGCCCTGGTTTGTTGGCCAAGACCCACGGGCTCTTGCTGGGTCAAGCAAGACCCATGACCGCCCATGACCCATCCACCCGGCCCGGACCATAACACTTCACCGAGCTGAGATGAGCTGACCACTAGCTGCTCCAGCTGAGTGAGCTAGTCCACCAGTTCCAGCTAGCTAACCTTTCTGGAGTGAGCTACCTTTGAGCTACTTCCAGCTGGTCCGAGCTTCGTCCGCGCATCGTCCAGCTGCCAAAACCCTTGTCCAACTACCTTAAGCTTCCCGGAGCTACCCAAAGCTTATCCAGAGCTTGGTTGAGCTGCCTCAAGCTGTCCTGAGCTGTTTTGAGCTTCTTCCTTACTCTTTCCAGCTGAATTAAGCTCATTCCTACCTTCCTTGGTTAAGTCTCAGCTTCCTGATGCACTTAACCTGCTTCCCGGACCATGATACCTCATGGTTAGGCCCTAAGGCCTTGCTGGTACATTTTCATGTACCATGGTCCGTCCCAACGATCCTGCCTAGGATCGGAGACATGACAAGTCTCCCCCACTTAGAATGGATTCGTCCTCGAATCCTTGCTGCATATTTTCTCCTGGAACAAACTGATTGTACCACTCCGGATACTCATCCTTCATCCTTGCTTCAGTTTCCCAAGTAATGACATCCTTGCCATTGTATTCCCACACAACCTTGATCATAGGTACTGTTTCTTCCTTGTTGCCTTCTCTGCACGATCTATGATTCGAACTGGCCTTGTTTCTAAGGTGAGGTTCTTACCAAGATCAGCAGGGATCTCTGGCAACACAATGTCTTGGTTGCCTAAACACTTCCTGAGTTGGGACACATGGAACACATTGTGGAATGCATCCATTTCTGATGGTAAGTTTAACTTGTATGCCACTGCTCCAACTCTCTCAATGATCCGGAATGGACCTAAGTATCTAGGATCCAATTTCCTTCGTCCAAGAACCCTGGTTCTGCCCTTGAAGGTGATCATCTTGAGGTAGACCCAATCACCAATCTCAAACTCAAGATATTTTCTTCTCCGGTCTGCATAACTCTTCTGGCGGTCTTGCGCCTCCTTCATTTTCTCTTGAACCAGCTTGATCTTTTGTGTGGTCTCCTCAACAATTTCATGACCCAACATACTACGCTCCCCCACTTGGGTCCAGCATAGTGGTGTCCTACAGGGCCTCCCATACAATGCTTCATACGGAGACATACCAATGCTGGTATGAAAGCTATTGTTGTAGGCGAATTCCACCAAAGGCAAATGTCTTTCCCAAGAACTTCCCCAGTCCAAGACACATGCCCTTAGCATGTCTTCTAATGTATGTATTGTTCTCTCTGACTGCCCATCCGTCTGTGGGTGATAGGCTGTACTCATGTTTAACCTCGTCCCCAAAGCCTTTTGGAAAGCCTTCCAGAAGTACGAGGTAAACCTTGGGTCACGATCAGAGACAATACTAGCTGGTACTCCATGTAGTCTTACTATCTCGTCCATGTATACCTTCACAATCTCATCAACTCCATCGCCCTTCCTGATTGCCAGGAAATGGGCTGACTTGGTTAAACGATCGACCACTACCCAAACTGCATCCTTCTTGCTCCGGGTGGTAGGGAAACCGGTTACAAAGTCCATAGTAATGTGGTCCCACTTCCACTTTGGAATGGGTAGACTTTGTAACAACCCACTGGGAACCTGATGTTCAGCTTTCATGAGCTGGCATGTGAGACACTTTGCCACCCACTCAGCTACATCGGTTTTCATACGAATCCAGTGGTAGTACCTCTTCAGGTCTCTATACATCTTGTTCAACCCTGGGTGAACAGAGAACTTAGACTTATGAGCCTGCCTCATAATCTCCTCCTTTAACTCCCGGTTGTTGGAAACACTGATCCTACCATGCACCAAGATGGTACCATTATTCGCCATTTGGTACTCGGTCTGGTCATTCCTTGCAACCTTTTGTAGATTCTCATCCAGTAGTTGTGCTTGCTGAATCCTGATAAGTAGATCAGCCTGGTCCACTGCCTCCAACCCCAATGGCCCATCACTGCCGGCCAATGTGTTGAGGTGCAAGGACCGTACCATCCCTTCCAGTTCAACAGCTTCCTTTTCAGCCGATACATCAGCTCTCCTCCGGCTTAGGGCATCTGCAACCAGATTAGCCTTGCCCGGATGGTAGACTATGTCCAGATCATAATCTGCTACAAATTCCATCCATCTCCTCTGTCTTAAGTTCAGCTCGGGCTGAGTGAAAATGTACTTAAGACTCTTGTGGTCGATAAGGATCTGAACCTTTGCTCCATACAGATAAGATCTCCAAATCTTCAGAGCAAACACCACAGCTGCCATCTCCAAGTCATGAGTTGGGTAATTACCCTCATGCTTCTTTAATTGCCTAGAAGCATAAGCTATCACCTTCCCATGCTGGGTTAAAACACATCCCAGTCCCGTAATGGAAGCATCCATGTACACCACATAGGGCTGGTCGGCCTCTGGTAATACCAGAACCAGGGCACTGGTCAACATGTTCTTAAGGGCTGAGAAACTCTTCCCACACTCCTCAGACCATGTGAACTTCACATCCTTACCGGTCAGTCTTGTCATAGGTTGAGCTAAGCTTGCAAACCCCTTGACAAACTTTCGGTAATATCCAGCCAAACCCAGGAAACTTCTAACTTCGGTAGCATTCTTGGGTTGTGGCCACTCTTTGATGCATTTGATCTTCTCTGGATCCACAGACACACCCTCATCCGAGACTATGTGTCCAAGGAACCCAATGCTCTTTTGCCAGAAGCTACATTTGCTGAGCTTGGCAAACAACTGCTGGTCCCTCAACCGACCTAACACCAACCTGAGATGTTTCTCATGGTCCTCCTTACTCCTGGAGTATATCAGTATGTCATCAATAAAGATGATTACAAATTCATCCAGGAAATCTTGGAAGATACTATTCATCATTTTCATGAAGGCTGCTGGTGCGTTGGTCAGGCCAAATGGCATAACCACAAACTTATAGTGGCCATACCTAGTTCTAAATGCAGTCTTCTTGATATCACTTGGTTCGATTGGAATCTGGTGATACCCTGATGCTAAGTCAATTTTTGAAAACCACTTAGCTCCCCTTAGCTGATCCAACAGCTCATCTATCCGAGGTAATGGGTACTTGTTCTTGACAGTGACCCTATTCAACCCTCGATAGTCAATACAAAGTCTAAAGCTACCATCCTTCTTTTTCACAAATAGGACTGGTGCCCCCCAGGGTGATACGCTTGGGCGTATGAAACCCTTTTCCAACAACTATTCTAGTTGTTTCTTAAGCTCGGCCATTTCGGCAGGAGCCATGCGGTATGGACTCTTAGACAATGGGGCCGTCCCTGGTTCCAGTTCTATTATGAACGGGTCCGCCCTGTCAGGTGGAACTCCCTGCAGTGCCCGAAACACATCCTCGAACTCACTGACCAGAGGTATCCCGTCTAGGTTACCACCCTTCACCATCTCCTTAGTGGCGATTGTGGCTATATAAGCCTCACAACCCTTCTCTAGCATCCGATCCGCTCGGACTGCTGAAACCACTACTAAACTGGAGGCATGTTTTATTCCTTGGAAGCTGATCGGGGGTCTACACCCATCCTCAAATTGCACTCGACCTCGGTGACAATCTAAGGTGGCCCGATTCTTTCCAAGCCAATCCATGCCCAAGATCACTTCATGATTCTTGAGGTGGACACAAATTAGATCCGCAGGCATTACCATGTCTGTGATCACTACAGGGATGTCCTTAACCAGACCCAGGGATTCCATCCTCTGGCCTCCAGCTGCATTAACAATGCAGGACTCATCCCCAAACCCAATCTGGAACAAACCATTTCCGATCATATCTGGACTCACAAAACTATGCGTAGCTCCAGTGTCGAAAAGTACGTGTGTATTCACACCACCAATACTTAAGGTCCCTACATCGACCATACTACTAAGTATCTAACCATTCTAAGTTCCAGACCATGCAATGCTACTTAAATAAAAGAAAGACAAAAGTCAGAACATTACCAGTGATCGCCTGAAAAGGTCCAGCCTCTTCGGCATACTTAGACAGCTCGTACACCCTAGGTGTTGAAGGCTGTCCACGGGTCTGGTTTGGCTTGCTAGCCTCACCACGACTCTTGCTCTGGTTGTTCTGTAGCTTAGGACACTCATTTTTCCAGTGACCACTCTTTCCACAGTAGTGGCAGCCCCCGGAGTTACCCCCTGATCCTTGTCCACGTCCCTGGTTCTGTCCTGGACAGTCCCTAGCTGCATGATCCATCTTGCCACACCTGGTGCAAGCTTCCTTGGCTTTCCAGCACTCCCCTAGGTGGCGCCTTCCACAGTGAGAGCACTCAGGCTTAACACTTGAGGGTTTGCCCTCAGCCTGGTCCCTCTTCCTCTTCCGGTCACCACCAAAGCTCATTGAGCTTGTGGTCGGTCTAGCCTTCACCTTAGCTTCCTCAGCTAGGTTGGATTCCAACAAAGCCATACGTTCCACCAGCTCAGACACTGAATAGAACACACAGACTGAGGCATAGATGCGGAGCTCTACCCTAAGGCCTCTTATGAACCGGCGCACCTGCACCTCCTCATCCTCCAGCTCTCGTCCAACATAGCGTCTAAGCCTGTTGAACTCTTCCTCATACTCCCGTACTGATCTACGGCCTTGGGTCAGCTCCAAGAACCTAGACTCCAGTCGGTCCCATGCTTGAGCTGGAAAGTACTTGCGGTTGAACTCCGTCTCAAAGTCTGAGAACCTTGTGATTAACCCATTGGACCTCTTGTCCACGGCTAACCACCAGTTATGTGCATCCCCTTCCAGGAAGTGGACTGCTATGTCCTTCTGGTATTCCTCAGGACATCTAGTAGACTTGAAGTTCCTGACCAAACGGCTCCTCCACTCATCAGCCTCAATAGGATCCACACTTCCAGCAAAGTGCTTTGTCTTCAGCTTGGAAATGTGCTCCAACACACTCAGGTAGCTCACCTTCTTAGCTCCTCCAGCTGGTGAGTCCAGCTCAACCACTTCAGCTTGTGGTAGCACCCGGACCTCACTAGCTGGTCCAGCTCCAAGTCTTCCATAAGTTCCAGCTCGGACCCCAGTTCCAGCTCTCACACCAACTGGCCTTCCGGCTCGTAGCTCAGCTGGCCCATCAGCTGGTCTAACTGGATTCACTGAACCAGCTGGTGAGTTCACAAGTGGAGTGAACACACGGGTCAGAGCTATGATCTGAGTTCCCATCAGCTTCACCGCATCCAGGACTTCCTTCATGGACGGCTCAGCTACCTCAGGGACCTGGTTCACTTCAGCCCGGCCAGCTTCCACGCCTAAACCAGCTAAGTTCCCAGCTCCCTCAGGGACCTGGTTCACCTCAGCCTGGCCAACTCTCACGCCTAAACCAGCTAGGTTCCCAGCTCCCTCAGTGGATGGTTCAGCTCCATCCTCCTGCTCCTGCTGCTGCTGCAGCTCCTCCTCGTCCAAAGGGGCTTCCAAAGGGTTCAAGGGTTCCTACTGAGCACCAGGTTCCTGGTTACCCAACTCCTCCCGAGTTGGTAACACTTGGGGATGATTAACACCATCCTCACTTGCGGTCCTGGACGACTCAGCCGCATCCTTTCCCTTTCTCGCCTTGGACTTCTTGGTAACCTTAGACATTTAAAACACAAAACGTTAAGTTCCAGAGTGTACCAAACTTCCAGAACCTCAAAACAAATAGTCTAAGTTACACAAAAACTAGGACCAAACCGTGTGACCCATCCGGATGTGTGTGAACCAACCCCATAACCCCCAAATCCTAGAATCAAGCATGCTCTGATACCAACTTGTAAGACCCGATCCTGGTCCATTGAACCCCAACCAGATCCAAGTCTTAACCTAAACAATACTAAGGATGATTCCGGTTTTAAGCCAATAGTTCCTAAGTCATTTTAACCAAACCGAGGTTCATTCATTTCAAGGTTAGATTCAAAATCAAATAAGGGGCAAACAGATTATGTAAATATAAACCAAAGTGATACAAAGTATTCATGTGATCCAAGTTGCACAATAGGCTATCATAAGTTCATAACTAAAACGTTTCTACCCCTTAACCCACACACACATCCATCCCGGCTTGAGTCCTCACGGTTCCTTGGCCTTGCCCCGGTCCATGTCTTTACCTGAAACCACACAAGCACAATAGCATGATATTATGTCCGATAACCTAACCACAAACCTAAGCAATTGCATGGTTCTGCGCCTAGAGACCATCTTAGACCAATTCTGACCCTTTTTCAAAAGTGGTCCAAAAACTAAATAAAATTCATGACAATTCGTGATAAATCCTAACTAGACGGAATCCATGGTCGGATTCACTAGAAACCGTCCCGGACCCTATGATCCGACCCAATCAGCCCAAGGACCAAAATATGGTTTTTGAGCAAATCAAGTCCAAATCGTGTCTAGTCTTTTCCAATAATTCTTATAAATCCTAAAACATCTATCCCCAAGATTTCAAGCCAAAAAAATGAATATAGAGTAGTTTGGAGATCATGGAACCCAAACTGGCTGATAATCTGTCCAATGGAACCAGGCTTATGCTTGGTCCATAGGAAGACCGTCCTGATCCCCAAACCCTCATAAACATCTAAGGAGAAGAAGTTATAAGAAGTAGACAAACGGAAATGGGCGTGATCATAGTTCCAGAGATCATAAACCACATGTTTCCACACACTGGTCCATGCCCCTGGTCACATGATCCACACCACTAACCTTAGAGGATCTATCCTTCTGGCCACGATCCTTCTCCTTCTCCTTACCATGATCCCTTTGTCTCGTATCCATGTCTGCGCCTAGATCTTCACAGAACTCACACGGTTGGAGAGATCACACGCCTGGATACTCACGCGGATTCAACCTTCAACAATCGGTTATTCCTTCTCTCTTTTCACTCTGGATTTTGGCAGAGGTTTGCCTTGTGTTTCTGACTGATTAATTTCGTGCAGAGGGTCTTATATTTATAGGAGAAGGCGTGGTAACTTTCCCTGGGCGAACAGGCACGAATTGGGGGCACAAAACCGCCAAACTGCCCATTCCCACCCTTTCTGCCCAAAACCGCCCAACTACCCTTTTTTGTGCGTGTGGGCTTCCTGGTACAAGGCCCATTCGTCCTTCTGAAGCCCTGGTTTGTTGGCCAAGACCCACGGGCCCTTGCTGGGTCAAGCAAGACCCATGACCGCCCATGACCCGTCCACCCGGCCCGGACCATAACACTTCACCGAGCTGAGATGAGCTGACCACTAGCTGCTCCAGCTGAGTGAGCTAGTCCACCAGCTCCAGCTAGCTAACCTTTCTGGAGTGAGCTACCTTTTAGCTACTCCCAGCTGGTTGAGCTCCTTCCAGCTGGTCCGAGCTTCGTCCGCGCATCGTCCAGCTGCCTAAACCCTTGTCCAACTACCTTAAGCTTCCCGGAGCTACCCAAAGCTTATCCAGAGCTTGGTTGAGCTGCCTCAAGCTGTCCTGAGCTGTTTTGAGCTTCTTCCTTACTCTTTCCAGCTGTATTAAGCTCATTCCTACCTTCCTTGGTTAAGTCTCAGCTTCCTGATGCACTTAACCTGCTTCCCGGACCATGATACCTCATGGTTAGGCCCTAAGGCCTTGCTGGTACATTTTCCTGTACCATGGTCCGTCCCAACGATCCTGCCTAGGATCGGGGACATGACAATAGCTCTCAATTCACTTCAAATAACTTCCAAGGGTTTTGTGACAGATGGAGAATTAGCCTCAACAAGTCCATACCGAGGTACCTGCAAAGCAATGGATAAGCCAAGGCAACAAACAAGATTATTATTTACAGAATCAAGAAGTGCCTCAACCTCAAGAAAGTCCACTGGGCAATCGAACTGGATGGATTTCTCTGGGCGCATAGACGACGCCGAGAGGGGAAACCAACGAAATACATTTCTCCTTAGCATACAGAGTGGAAGCGATGGTCCCTCCTTATGCTAATGTATCATCTTGCGCCAAGTTAAAATGCCTCAACACGCTGATCGAACAAAGGAATGATGCTCGATTCTTTAGACGAAATAGAAGAGCGCTGAGATCAAGCACTCCTTTCTATTCAAAATTACAAGCACCTTTCCAAAAGCTATTAAAACAAGAAGGTCTGATCCCCTCGCCGAGTGAATAATAGTCACATTCATCACATTCGCTCCAGATACTTTGCCAAATGCATGAAAGTTACCTTGTCACTTTCACTTGTTAATTTTTTTCTAAGGCACATGCCCTTCGCTGAGTGAATGACAATCGCATTCATCACATTCGCTCCAACTACTTTACCGAATGGATGACAGTTACCCTTGTCACTTTCACTTGTCAAAAAAATTCAAAGGCGAAAACCATTCACCGAGTCAATGACAGTCATATTTGTCATATTCACTCCAGTTTACCGAGTGAATGACAGTCACACTACTTACACTCACTCCAGCTGCTATGTTGAGTGATCGATAATTCTACTTGTCACGATTCGCTGCAACAACTTAGCCGAGTAATCAACAATCACACTTGTCTGGTTCACTTGTCCAAATTAATGACAGTCACACTTGTCACACTCACTCAACCTATTTGAATGAAATTCTGGAATGTCACGTTCATCACGATCAATGAGTTGACTGCCTAAAACGTGTAAGCATAGTAATTTTTTTGACTTGTGGATACCTACGTAGACTACAAGAGACTAAATCCCCTGTATAAAATTTCATACGGGTAAACTCACACTTGCAGTCTGATTACCATGTCCTGTCAGACACTTGGTTAACGGCTTAAAGCTATCTAGGTTGAAAGGCTTACTCGATGACACGGTTAGCTCGCAAACTAATGGTCTCTTTGTCAGATATCTGACCAACAATCGTCACTATAACTTTAAGATGCACTTTAATTATTTCTAAGTTTAAGGTTTAAACAAACAGAGTAACTTAAAAGGAATCACACTAAATCCGCTTAAAGTTTAACTTTTCACATAAACAACCACACAGGAAAAATAAACAACACAAAATGCAACAAAAAAATGGAAAAGAACGGAGAAGAGCCTATCCTAAAATATCTCAAGGCCCTACTCTGCTCTACGTCCATGCTGACTTCTCCTGCAAAAGCCCTCGAAGATCCAACTGAAGACCTTGGCCTTCACCCACAGTGTCCTTGACTCCCTCAGTCAGAACCTTCGATACTACAATAACCCTTTGCTCCCTGCCATCGTTATCGCCTTAAGTTTGGCTTAGAACTACAGAATCCACGTGAAACTCTGAAGGTTTATTGGCTGTTTCAATTGCAGGTTGCATTCTCGTGTTCTGATCAACAGAACCCGCCGAGACATGAAGGTTTGCCACTGCATCATAATTTAGAACTCCTACAATTTGTCCCAAACTGGTTAGGCTTCAGACCGAAAGCATGCCGTGAGTAACAGACGATTTGGCCAGAGGAGAGGGAGTGAGATCGCGCTCTGTGATATCCTCAACATCCATCGTTTTGACATCCTTGTCATATTTGTCTTCGTCCTCAATCAGCTTATTTTTGAATCAGCTTGTCCTCCAGACCTCTTTCCCTGAAAATCTCGAAGCATTTTCTGGTTCTAGAAGCTTGGGTGTAGAGGAGCAGACTCTTATGGGCCGATGCCTGATTGCCCATCTGCTTCCAGAATTTATCAAAACGGGCAATGCAATTCGCAGACATAGCAGCCTCAATTTGATGCCGTTCCAGAGTGACATCTTTCTCTTGAAACATCCTCAAACTATCAGTCTTGATTTTCAACTCAGCAGCAATGGAATCTCACTCGGACTCCAGTTGGTCAATAAGAGCATGGGAAGAGCTCAAATTCTTCTCCACCTTGGAGAGCCTCTTGATTTCCTACTTGAGGTCCGCGATAACATTGTCCCTCTCCTCGGTGATCCCCTCTCCTTGTCCTTAAACCCATCGACCTCTTTCTTGAGCTTCTGGTACTTCTCTGATTTTGCTTAGAAACAGCTTAGGCTTTGATCAGATAGCTCGTCCTCTTCTTCAAAGACATATCGTAATCCCCGATCAAGAGATTCAACTAGGCCATGTACTGCCAAAGTAAGTTAGGAAAAAGAATAGAGAGAGAGAGAGAGAGAAAGAGAGAGAAGAGAGAGAGAGAGAGAGAGAGAGAGAGAGAGAGAGAGAGAGAGAGAGAGAGAGAGAGAGAGAGAGACTCACCATGGTGGCGACCAAGCTGTCTCTTTGTACTTTTGTCTGGAAAAAATAACTCTAAAGCCTCCGAAAAAGCTCTTGTGCCACCTTTAGTCAGACAAAATAGCTCGGCGAGCAACATGGTTTCTCACGTGAGAGTTACCTTTAAAGTAATGGAAATCCACTCGATCTGCTAACTAGACGAGAGGCCTTTTCGGAATAGACAATGTCCTTTCAGCAAGTGCTTGTTTTGCGGCCGAGGGAACGATCTTCCCCATAGTGGAATTGTTTGTCCTCGCGAGGTGCGCTTCGGTATTGCGCAGAAGAGGCAAATTATTCTTCAAAAAAAGTGCCTACCACCTTCTTGGCGGACTCTACATGGTTCTCAGAAAGATTTCCGGATTCTCCTCGGTGGATCTTTCATGATTTCTTTCAGGAGAATCACCTATGTTTTTCTTTTCTTCGTTTCCTCTGGCAATTTTTCGCCGTCCGGTTGTGCTTCCTTCTTTTTCTTAGAAGTTTTGGTGACGTGAGTGGTCTCTTCGGCATGGGTAATCTCTGAAATTTGGACGGATTCTATCACGGTCCCTGACGCCATCACATCAAGAACCTGCATGGGATTCAGAGGTCCAGAATCCATCTCCTAACCATGGACGTCGCCGTAGGACGGGGTATCTCTTTTAACCTTCCACATTGTCAACTTCAGTCTTTCTCGCTATTTTCCACACAAGGAACTTGGACGTCCAATAAGCTTAAAAGACTCAGCAAATTAGGGTATGCGACGAGGAAAATATATATGGATTGACTTTACCTTTTTCGATGCGTCTAAGTTGTCTTCGTATCCTTTCGTTTTCAGTCTCCAGCCATTTCTGATGACTAAGAACAGCTACCTTCTGAGCGTCTTAAAGAAATTCTCGAATATAGTTAGGATGCCGAGCTACAAAAAAAAAAATAAGAAACAATAAGAATTCTGCATTAATATGAAAGAACTCGGCTTCAACTATCTACCAAGTCTTGGAGTCCATAACACTCGGAAGACGACTCTTTAAAGTTGGCCTGATTAGTCTTGACATATAAGTAATGCCTAGATCACTGTTGAGTCTTCGAGGCATGGCCAGTTAGGATGTTGAGTTTAGCTCTCATCTTCACCGATATATATCCATTCTTCAAAAACTGAGTCTGCATCATCTCCACAAAAACGTGGGCGCTCATCGAAATATCTATCTTGGCAGCCATGACCATCAGTTCTACCATAACTCTGCTCGATCCCGTCACCAAAGGGGGAGATTGATATCTCGGTGAACGTAGTAAGACATAATTAACTGAGGAATAAGAAACAACAGTTTGGCACCCTTCTCAAACCACGACTCATAAACGCACTATACACGAACGCATGAGCCCAGGGACGTTGATACCCCCTCAGAATAATGAAAGTGAAGATGGCATGGACAATACACTCCTTCGATAGTCCTGTACACTCTCGAACATTGACCATGAAGTCTGAACGTCTCCCCAATTTCGCTATTCCAAAATTGACGGACGAAGGGCCTCTGAACATAGTTCAGTTAGATATTTTAAGCTCCCATTGCGATAGCGCCACACTGGATAAAACACTGATTTCGTATAGGTTCTCTTCCTCGGCGCCATCTGAGTTAATAATTTTCCGTCGCCTACTTCACCAATGTCGTTTTCCTAGTGAACCGAGTGTTGACTTTTATTATCTGCTCTAAATTATTCCCTGGCATGACGTACCAAATGGATCTAATCAAAATCTACCCCGGGAACGTCTCTCAGAGCGTCTTGATGGGCCCTTCCCGAGTAATCTTTTGGTCTCGAGCCGCCTGAGAGATCCTGATTCTGTACTATGAGAAGTAACCTTCTCCTTTCTTTTTTCTCGAGCGTTTCTGGACCAACGAAAATTTTCACAAGAACAGGTAAAGAAGAAGGAGAAAATCAGAGAATCGATCAATTAAAGGTGGCTGATCCAAAAAATAAATTGAAAGCGAAGAAGAGATTGAGAGAGAAACTACCTTTTATCATGGAGAGAAGTGAGGGAAGAAAGGTGAGGTCACCCATTTATACAGAAAGGCCGCGACTACCAAAAACGACATCATCATTTGGTCTGGTGGACCTAGGGTACCGCCTCTTCTCCCGCATTTATATGCGATGGTTCCACTTCCTGGAGCAAAATGGTACCTGGTTTGGATTAAGAGATGGATCGAGAAACCAAAATTCAAACTGGAGCAGTATAGGATTGAACCGGTTTCTGGAAACCATCGTTTCCGTTGAAAGGAAATCACTAACCGAGATCTTTATTCTCATGACCTATTCTCATAATCATTAGGATCAGCCTCCCCTTTTACAAGTGAACTGAGGATACTTAGTGTTGGAGAATGATTCCATCCTTCAGAAGGGTCGCCGAACACAAGAGCTCTGCCCAAGAACTCGGCTCATGAACTTGGCCCCAAAAGTTTGGCCGAAGGACTCGGCCCATTAAGCTTGGCCGAAGAGATCGGTAGGTCAGAATGACTTTAGGGAAAGTTTTTGAGGGGGTTCATTAATAAAGAGAGGATGTGAGACATTAGGAAGGATATAGAGAAACACACTTAAACTTAGGCTGACGGCGAACTAGTGTTTATTTTGTTTATTTTTACTCTCGCTGACTGTCATCTTACTTACTCTCGCTGAGTGGTTTCACTCATTTATCTCTGAATATTACTCAAACATGGTTATAATTTCTCTTGATTGATTAATAAAGCGTCTTTGAAATAACTCACAATCGATTTTGTTCATTTTCCTAGAAGCGGCCAAACTCAGATTCAACAAGTACATTCATTGTTATCACTTTGCTCTAGTATCTAGGTACATGTTCCTTGACTTAGATGTGGTTTTTGTTTTCCTCGAATGGATATTCTATTACTCAAACTTGAGGTGGTCTGGGAAGCCAGACCTGAATAGAACAACCAACAAAACAAAGATCTCTATGAAATGATTGTGTCGTCTTGGCCAGTGCGTCTGGAATTCCATTGTGAACCTTTGGAATGTGACATATCTTGAAGTCTGGAAAACAAATCATAAGCGTCTTTATTGCCTCCAGTTTTGTTGCAAAACTCATGCATGCTTGCGGTTCCATCACCATTGCGATAATGTCTTTACAGTTCGTGCCAAAACGCTGGCATGACGAATGTTGAAGCATGCACTCCATTGCCCATCTAAAAGCTTCTAGTTTAGAGTGAAGTGCCATCTCAGGCCTCCTTAGATTTCGCATTCCCATGAGCTTGACTTTCCCGTTACTGTTCGTCCACGCCCATCCACAACCACTATACTGATCATTAGGGTCCAATAACCGTCTACCATACAGATATTCTCCAGACTTAAGATCTGTGTCTCCTCGGTCCTGAGTATTTGTGGGTTCTGATGAATTGTCTCATTAGCACTAAACCAGGCCAGAAATTCACACTCTGCATATCTCATTAACTCTGTAGGATCTCTAACTATCCCCCTAAAAAGTTTATCATTCAAAGCCTTCCAGATGTACCAAATTATCCAAGGATAAGGGTCTCTGGGTGAATCAGTTGCATCACTTCCTTCCTTTCTCCAAAAAAAGATAATCCATATTTGCGTAGATACTAAGTAATGGGAAATTATTTTGACCAGAAGGCGTCGATGATAAAGCCCATACTTGCAACGCAGGAAGACACTCAAAAATGGCATGAGTAACTGTTTCCTCTGGTTCCCCACATCTTGGACAGTAGTTATCACATCTCATATTCCTATAGTTCAGATTTTTAGTGACCGCCAGGTGTCCTGTTATCACCTGTCACATAAGATGTGACAGAAGATGGTTGATGATCCAAGGATAAGTTCATCAAGAGAAGCCAATCTGGTTCTGTTTGTACAGACTTGGATCACAAGCAATCTACTATGACCTAACTTGCCTTGGGAGGCAAGGTACTGATGGGAACACGATCTGAGGGTCTCCAGAAGCTAAGGAAACCGTTGGTAGAGGGTTTGACCAGATTCAAATTCAAATATGGAAGAAAGTCACATGTTAAGCTTAAGGAGAGAGCTGTTGCTGGCATGTCACTTTCACTCATCAGACCTGGTCAATATCTCTCTCCTGTCCCTTTCTCCTCCTCTGGACGTGCCTCCCCTTGGTTGTATCCCCTTGGGCCTCTTCTCATCCCTACAGAATTATTTGTTTATATTTCCTTGTTTTAGTAATTGTTTATTGTAAGTGATTGTCTATTTAAAGACTTTCACCCTCTCTTGTAGCACTTACCAGAATCAATAGACAATTTTCTCTCTCTCTAAGCTCGTCTCTCTCTCTCTATCTCTTGCTTGTGTCTAAACAATATTCACAATGTAAGGAGTTAAGCATTAGGGTTTAGAGGCTGCCTTAACTCTATCTCTCTTAAGGCAGCCTAATACTTGTCAAACTCACTCTAAACTCTTCTTTATCTCCTCTTAATCTCTAGATTACTGATTCTAAAATCCTCTTCATCTTAATTACACAAACCCTAAGTGTTGTGTTACTTCTCAAGGATTAGATTCATACTAGAGAGTTTCTGCTTCACAAAACCAGTTTACTGTCTAGGATTCTTGGTTATATAGTAAGCTGTGTATGAGGATTCAATCACAAGTTGGTTGTCTCTTCCCTTAAATGGTGAGTTCCTGTTGTATGGTTGAAGAGGATTCAGTTACAAGTTAACTGAATACTCTCTTGACATGAGACAAACACTCATGAATTCCAACATGGTATCAGAGCTTTGTTGCTCTTCTTTGGGAATAAACTCACCTCTTTTATCTCTGTTTTGTTTAAATAAATCATTTCTCTCCCACTCTGATAATGTGTTAGCTTGGTCAGTACTTGTTAGTATCTTGAATCAAGCTTGAGGAAGAGAAAGATTTCAAAAATGCTTCACCATTATGCTTTATCCATTGGATAATAGCTTTCTCTTAATGGAGCATCTCTTTGACCAGTGGACAAACTGTTTTGATCCATTGGATTCATTGTTGTCTAAGCCACAGAAAACACTTGTTCATGTGTTATTCTGTTGGTTCTTTTGTTGCAAGCCCTGGAAAACATCTGTTCATGAGTTATTCCAGTGGCACATGTCTAAGATCAGTGAGCAAATTAATTGTTCAATGGTCCATTGTGTTTCAGCTAATAAAGTACCAAACTCTTGATGAGTATTGGATGCTCCTGGCTGTTTATGCTTCTGCAAAACTCAAGAAAACAGAGCAAAACTCTGTCCATTAGAACTCTTGAGCAATTCTCTATTCTATATTCTCTATTCTCTCATTCTTTAATTCTCCAGGCTATTTTTTCTCCATCATTCTTCCATTCTCTGGCTACTAATACTCTGGTTACATCATTCTCTACTCTCTACTTATACTCTGGTTACTTATACTCTGGTTACTTATACTCTCTGGTTACTTAAATCTCTATTCTCACAATCTTGTTTAGAATCTGCCTAAGGGTGTTAAACTGTCTTGAAAGAATTGTCTTACTTCTGCCCTTAGAAAAATTAATTGTCTTGTTGCCTGAATGCTTAGTCTTGATGATTAGGATTCAGAGAGTGTTGCTGGGATAGAATCATGAAGATATTTGTCCATTGCTTTCTGTATAAATGTGTTTTAAAGATCAGACTTGGTGGAAACACATGTTCTGGTCTCTTGTTTGTCTATTGATGCCTGTGTCTAGTTATTTGTTTCACAGGTTGCCCATGTTGTTCAGAGCCTACACATGATGTATATTCCTGACCATGGAGATTGCCCACTGCCCATCAACACTTTGGACACTGATTGTGTCCATTAACTCCCAATATGGTTGAGAGGACGAATGGAGCAGTGGAGAGATTTCTTAGAAGTGACTTACCTGGTGCCAAGAGGGTGACAGGATGTACACTCAAGAGAAAAGGCCACAATTCAAGCCAAGAGGGTTGTGGCAATTCAAGCCAAGAGGGATGTGGTCTCAAGGCATTGGTGATCATCACTGGCTCTCATCTTCCAAGCTTGACCACATACTCTCATTCTCAGGTCAAGCTTGAGGAGGGGTCTTAAAATGAGAAGCCAATGTCCATTCTTCAAAAACTTATGCAAGGGAAGTACCTAAATCTATACTCATTCTTATGATTGATAGGTTTCTCCCTTGAGAATTGATGCATGTGTTTGTGCATTGTTTGAATCAGGTACCTATTAAGCTCATGAACAAGGCAGACTTGGACTCAACCCATGATGAAGGCAAGAAGCCAAAAGAAAGGGGGAGACAAACTCTGACCACAAGAAGAAGCTCAAAGGTGTGATGAGTGTGAAGCAAGGAAGGCATTGGTGCCTACTTGCCATTGGAGAAAGGCCATGATCCAGAGTCTAAGGAGTCCATGAAAATAATCTTAAGCTCCTTAGGCTCACTGGCCAATCCCTAGGCCGAGGGTAGTTGCACTCTTTTTCCCTAAGTGATGGTTTTATCCCAAAAGGTTTTCCACATTTAGGTTTTTAATGAGGCAAGTGCTCTCAGTTACAAGCTTTTCCAAGGATCTCCTATGGTCAAGCTTGAGGGGGAGTATTGAAATAAATAAAGGGATGACCAGAAGAAGAAGATGATTGATGATCCAAGGATAAGTTCATCAAGAGAAGCCAATCTGATTCTGTTTGTACATACTTGGATCACAAGCAATCTACTATGACCTAACTTGCCTTGAGAGGCAAGGTACTGATGGGAACACGAGCTGAGGGTCTCCAGAAGCTAAGGAAACCGTTGGTAGAGGGTTTGACCAGATTCAAATTCAAATATGGAAGAAAGTCACATGTTAAGCTTAAGGAGAGAGCTGTTGCTGGCCTGTCACTTTCACTCATCAGACCTGGTCACTATCTCTCTCCTGTCCCTTTCTCCTCCTCTGGACGTGTCTCCCCTTGGCTGTATCCCCTTTGGCCTCTTCTCATCCCTACAGGATTATTTGTTTATATTTCCTTGTTTTAGTAATTGTTTATTGTAAGTGATAGTCTATTTAAAGACCTTCACCCTCTCTTGTAGCACTTACCAGAATCAATAGACAATTTTCTCTCTCTCTAAGCTCGTCTCTCTCTCTCTCTCTCTCTTGCTTGTGTCTAAACAATATTCACAATGTAAGGAGTTAAGCATTAGGGTTTAGAGGCTGCCTTAACTCTATCTCTCTTAAGGCAGCCTAATACTTGTCAAACTCACTCTAAACTCTTCTTTATCTCCTCTTAATCTCTAGATTACTGATTCTAAAATCCTCTTCATCTTAATTACACAAACCCTAAGTGTTGTGTTACTTCTCAAGGATTAGATTCATACTAGAGAGTTTCTGCTTCACAAAACCAGTTTACTGTCTAGGATTCTTGGTTATATAGTAAGCTGTGTATGAGGATTCAATCACAAGTTGGTTGTCTCTTCCCTTAAATGGTGAGTTCCTGTTGTATGGTTGAAGAGGATTCAGTTACAAGTTAACTGAATACTCTCTTGACATGAGACAAACACTCATGAATTCCAACATGGTATCAGAGCTTTGTTGCTCTTCTTTGGGAATAAACTCACCTCTTTTATCTCTGTTTTGTTTAAATAAATCATTTATCTCCCACTCTGATAATGTGTTAGCTTGGTCAGTACTTGTTAGTATCTTGAATCAAGCTTGAGGAAGAGAAAGATTTCAAAAATGCTTCACCATTATGCTTTATCCATTGGATAATAGCTTTCTCTTAATGGAGCATCTCTTTGACTAGTGGACAAACTGTTTTGATCCATTGGATTCATTGTTGTCTAAGCCACAGAAAACACTTGTTCATGTGTTATTCTGTTGGTTCTTTTGTTGCAAGCCCTGGAAAACATCTGTTCATGAGTTATTCCAGTGGCACATGTCTAAGATCAGTGAGCAAATTAATTGTTCAATGGTCCATTGTGTTTCAGCTAATAAAGCACCAAACTCTTGATGAGTATTGGATGCTCCTGGCTGTTTATGCTTCTGCAAAACTCAAGAAAACAGAGCAAAACTCTGTCCATTAGAACTCTTGAGCAATTCTCTATTCTATATTCTCTATTCTCTCATTCTCTAATTCTCCAGGCTATTTTTTCTCCATCATTCTTCCATTCTCTGGCTACTAATACTCTGGTTACATCATTCTCTACTCTCTACTTATACTCTGGTTACTTATACTCTCTGGTTACTTAAATCTCTATTCTCACAATCTTGTTTAGAATCTGCCTAAGGGTGTTAAACTGTCTTGAAAGAATTGTCTTACTTCTGCCCTTAGAAAAATTAATTGTCTTGTTGCCTGAATGCTTAGTCTTGATGATTAGGATTCAGAGAGTGTTGCTGGGATAGAATCATGAAGATATTTGTCCATTGCTTTCTGTATAAATGTGTTTTAAAGATCAGACTTGGTGGAAACCCATGTTCTGGTATCTTGTTTGTCTATTGATGCCTGTGTCTAGTTATTTGTTTCACAAGTTGCCCATGTTGTTCAGAGCCTACACATGATGTATATTCCTGACCATGGAGATTGCCCACTGCCCATCAACACTTTGGACACTGATTGTGTCCATTAACTCCCAATATGGTTGAGAGGACGAATGGAGCAGTGGAGAGATTTATTAGAAGTGACTTACCTGGTGCCAAGAGGGTGACAGGATGTACACTCAAGAGAAAAGGCCACAATTCAAGCCAAGAGGGTTGTGGCAATTCAAGCCAAGAGGGCTGTGGTCTCAAGGCATTGGTGATCATCATTGGCTCTCATCTTCCAAGCTTGACCACATACTCTCATTCTCAGGTCAAGCTTGAGGAGGGGTCTTAAAATGAGAAGCCAATGTCCATTCTTCAAAAACTTATGCAAGGGAAGTACCTAAATCTATACTCATTCTTATGATTGATAGGTTTCTCCCTTGAGAATTGATGCATGTGTTTGTGCATTGTTTGAATCAGGTACCTATTAAGCTCATGAACAAGGCAGACTTGGACTCAACCCATGATGAAGGCAAGAAGCCAAAAGAAAGGGGGAGATAAACTCTGACCACAAGAAGAAGCTCAAAGGTGTGATGAGTGTGAAGCAAGGAAGGCATTGGTGCCTACTTGCCATTGGAGAAAGGCCATGATCCAGAGTCTAAGGAGTCCATGAAAATAATCTTAAGCTCCTTAGGCTCACTGGCCAATCCCTAGGCCGAGGGTAGTTGCACTCGTTTTCCCTAAGTGATGGTTTTATCCCAAAAGGTTTTCCACACTTAGGTTTTTAATGAGGCAAGTGCTCTCAGTTCCAAGCTTTTCCAAGGATCTCCTATGGTCAAGCTTGAGGGGGAGTATTGAAATAAATAAAGGGATGACCAGAAGAAGAAGATGGTTGATGATCCAAGGATAAGTTCATCAAGAGAAGCCAATCTGGTTCTGTTTGTACATACTTGGATCACAAGCAATCTACTATGACCTAACTTGCCTTGGGAGGCAAGGTACTGATGGGAACACGAGCTGAGGGTCTCCAGAAGCTAAGGAAACTGTTGGTAGAGGGTTTGACCAGATTCAAATTCAAATATGGAAGAAAGTCACATGTTAAGCTTAGGGAGAGAGCTGTTGCTGGCCTGTCACTTTCACTCATCAGACCTGGTCACTATCTCTCTCCTGTCCCTTTCTCCTCCTCTGGACGTGCCTCCCCTTGGCTGTATCCCCTTTGGCCTCTTCTCATCCCTACAGGATTATTTGTTTATATTTCCTTGTTTTAGTAATTGTTTATTGTAAGTGATAGTCTATTTAAAGACCTTCACCCTCTCTTGTAGCACTTACCAGAATCAATAGACAATTTTCTCTCTCTCTAAGATCGTCTCTCTCTCTCTCTCTCTCTTGCTTGTGTCTAAACAATATTCACAATGTAAGGAGTTAAGCATTAGGGTTTAGAGGCTGCCTTAACTCTATCTCTCTTAAGGCAGCCTAATACTTGTCAAACTCACTCTAAACTCTTCTTTATCTCCTCTTAATCTCTAGATTACTGATTCTAAAATCCTCTTCATCTTAAGTACACAAACCTCAAGTGTTGTGTTACTTCTTAAGGATTAGATTCATACTAGAGAGTTTCTGCTTCACAAAACCAGTTTACTGTCTAGGATTCTTGGTTATATAGTAAGCTGTGTATGAGGATTCAATCACAAGTTGGTTGTCTCTTCCCTTAAATGGTGAGTTCCTGTTGTATGGTTGAAGAGGATTCAGTTACAAGTTAACTGAATACTCTCTTGACATGAGACAAACACTCATGAATTCCAACAGATGCCACATCTTCTGAGGTTCTTTTACATTCCAAACAAAGGCTTGGAGATCAGTTATACTAGGTTCACATTTCTCTCCATCCTCATCTTTCCTCAAAAGCTTTCGAGCCACCCAGTAACCTGATTTAATTGTATACTAGCCATTCTTGGTGTAGCTCCAGCAGAAAGTATCTCTGTGATTTGTCGTACTTGTAGCTAAGCTCCTTATGAGTGGAATGTCCTCCGTATTAACATAATTCATTAGCAGTCCAATATCTCATTTCTTTGATTCTTGATTAATTAAATCCCTAAGTCTCATATTCGGGTGCATACCCGGGGCGGAGGGATAAGCCGGTCTGGTTGGTATTATCGGGATCCATGGATCCTCCCACACCTTAACCTCATGACCAGAATGAATCTTTTGTCTGATACCCAGGAGCAATAGTCTTCGTGCCGCCGAGATACTACTCCATACGTATGATGGGTTATGAGCTGAAATTGAACGCAAAGGTGAACTCATTTGGTACTATCACTCTCTCAACACCCTAGCCACCATTGAATCTGGATATTGAACAAGAATCCATAATTGTTTTGCTAGTAAAGCCAAATTGAATTCATGTATCATACGAAATCCAAACCTCCTTCGCTCCTTGGTTTGTATAGTTTTTCCTATTTCGCCCAGTGAATACCTCTCTTTGGTGGATTTGAACTCCACCAAAACTGTGCAATGGCACTTGCAAGATTTTCACCAATCTCTAGTGGTAGCAGGAAGGTAGACATCACGTATGTCAGCAGTGCTAATAATATGGACTTAATCAGAACCTCATTGGGTAGCCACCTACCCGTCCATCCATTCACTCTATGCATCAATTTGTCCTTGAGGAAAGCAAAAGGTTTGCATTTGGACCCACTAATATCTTATGGTATTTCCAAGTATGTCGCCATCCCTCCTTCGTTTACGATTCCTAGCTTATCTTTGATCTGCTGTCTAGATTGAGCATTAATCTTCTTACCAAAGAGTAAGGATGATTTCTCAAAATTAATGCACTAACCTGACGCTTTCTCATACTTTGTAATCACTTTCATTACTTCTTCACATTCGCGGGGCTCCACCTTACAGAAGAAAAGGCTATCATTAGCAAAGAGAAGGTGGGATATTGAGGGACATGCGCATATAGCACATATCCCTGCTATCTTCCCTTGATTCTCAGCGTGATTAAGAAGGCTAACGAGCGCTTCCGTGCATAGAATAAAGAGGAAAGGAGACAAAGGATCTCCTTGGTGTGGACCTCTTTCTGGGACAATGTTTCCCCTTGGCTGGCCATTCATTAGAACTTTTTACTTTACCGATGTTATAAAGCGCATGATCCAATCTATCCATATTTCTAAAAAACCCCATTTTTTGCATGACTGCTTGAATAAAGGGCCATTCCATTCTATCATACGCTTTGCTCATATCCATCTTGATGGGCATCATCTTATTCCGTCCGTTTGGTTTGGTTCTCAAAGCCTGAAACATCTCTTGTGCTATCATAACATTATCAAAAATTTGTCTTCCAGCAATGAATGTCGATTGAGTTTCAGAAATTAGTCCAGGTAAGACTTTCTTTAATCTCTGGCATAGGACCAGAGATGATCCAAAGAAGCGTCGGTTATAGTCTCATGATTAGATGATCCAAATAACTCCCTAAAGAAACTAGTCGCAATGGCCACTAGAGCTTTCTCATTTTCCACTACATTACCATTGGAATCGACAAGCTGGATGATTATGTTCCTTGCTCTTCTTTGCTTTGTTAATGAGTGAAAGAATTTTGTATTTTGATCGCCATCTCTTAGCCAGAAGACTCTACTCTTTTGTCTCAGAATATCTCTTCAGCCTTAAGAGCATCAGAAAATTCCTTCAAAGCCTCGGCTGTATCCTCAGTTGTGGCATCGTCATTCAGATACAGCCCCTCCACCTTATCTTTGAGCTCCTCAACATGTTTTCCAGAATTTAAATCATGTTGCCTCCTCCACTATCCTAAGGCTTTTCGACAACTCGATATATGTTCTGTAATATGCATCAGGGGGAAGTTCTGGAGATTTCCAACCCTCCATGATGACTTGCCATAGGTCCTCATTGTCAATCCACCTTTTATCAAATTTGAAAGTTTTTGATTTTCTCACTGATTTAGTAAGGATATTTTCTAGAACTTAACGATGATCCGATCCCCAAAGCCGCATATATTTTACCCCCGAATGTGGAATTTTCTCATGCCAATCCTCATTACCAACAGCTCTGTCTAATCGACACCTTACTGTAGTTCGCCCTGTCTTTTTTCCCACCCAAGATAGCATATTTCCAGAACATGGAAACTCAAGCATCCCATAAACATTAAGCATATGTTTGAAAGATAAAAATGAGCTGTCTAAGCGAGGTCTTCCTCCAACTTTTTCATTATGACCCGTAATTTCATTAAAGTCACCTATCATAAACCAAGGTCCTACTCTTGTGGTTGAGAAGCGCTTAAAACGTTCCCACACTTGATCTCTTCGTTCTAACACAGGATCACCGTAAACAAACGTCATATGAACTTTTATTCCATCAATGTTTGCCTCTACATCAATCATTCTGTTATTTGAAAATAAACATAAATTTGAAATTCTTCTAATGAAAATAAAGCTAAACCCCCGCTGAGACCAAGTGGCTCAACGGTAAATAAACGATCAAATCCTAAATCAGTCTAAATGTTTTGCAACATTGAACTATTATTTTTTGTCTCAGAAAGGAACACAAGTCTTGGGTGATACTTCTGGCACATCTCCTTAAGGCGTCGGACTGTGAGGTTGTTCACAATCCTTCGATAGTTCCAACTGATTGTCCTCATGATTCCATGTTGAATGAGTTTTCAGGCCTCGTCACTTCCTCCGTTCTTGCATGCCTTTCTTTTAACTTCTTTGTACTATGACGACCAGAATTACCAGCTCCACTTGTCATATTTGCTCCTAGAGTCATGCATTGTTTGCTTGGAGATCCCCAACAAAGGAACTCAAGTTTCTTGCTTGGGAAACCCAAAGGAGCCATCATCTTGGCTCTAGATTTCATAGCTTTTGTTGCCTTGTTTCCTCATTTGGTTCTCTTTTCCAACACATATAGTGGTTCTGGCCATTTAGATTCAGATTCCTGAAGCTCCTCTCCTAGTAAATCGTCATCATTAGGTTCAAACCCCATCATTCTCTCATCTTGCTCTGCACTCTCCATGTCATCCAATGCTCCAATCATCTGATCTTCCCTAGCCTCAAGCACCTGTGTAGGAGAGAATGAGAGTGCTCTAGCAGCTCCATTGATACGCACAATTACATTGCCATCCATAGCCTTATCCCCTGCTGAGGGGTCACAATCGTACTTGCTATCATTTTCCTCTGTCTACCATTCCCACTCTGCTGCTGCTCCTCAACAGGAGCTCCAGTGTTAGTCAATACTTGTTCATAAGGAACAATATCTAGTGGGACATAAATCATGGCCACACGTGAGGCTTCTGGTTCCCTCTTCCATTCGTCACCATACATATCTGATCGCCTCTGGCCCTCCTCTCTGTATGCAAGACCAACTGGTTTAGCCCTCCATCTTTGATCTTGTTTGCGCTGGTATGGTTCATATCGACTTCCTCCATATCTATTACTTCTAGAATAGTCATTTTGATTCCTAGATAGTTTGTCTGCATAATCCTCCCGTCGATAATAGACCTGTCCCTGGATCGATTCTGGCTGTGACTACTCTCATAACGTCGCTCTCCTGTGTCATGTCTGAACGTAAGACGGTCATCACGATACACATGATCTTCTCTCTGCCTTAATGAAAGCCGAGATTCCTGAAGATTATCGTGCCGTACATGTGTAGGTATTGTCTGGACTCTAGGGAAAACACCAGAACGTTCAGACGGGGCGTGGAGCCGATATTGGATACTTGTAGATGGGCAATATCCTTTCTCATTGGAGAGTGATCCACAAATGGAGCAATGTTTGAACAGAATATCATACTTGATTTGGATAGTAACCTCATCCCCTTCTGACGACTGGACTTTCCTTGAGAATTTTAAAGGACGACGGGAGTCTATCTCAATGAGCACACGACCCTCAAAGAGCTCCAATGTATCAACATGGCCAATTCTGCTACCAATAGTCCTCAAATTTTTATGTCCATAGGTGGAGAGGAAAACCAACCAGATGAACCCAGAATGAGATTATCCATGAATAGTCATTGTGGACAATTGGTTCCCATCAGACCAAAACAAACATACAGAAGTTGAAATGAAAAGGACTCTGTCAAAGAACAGAGTTTAAGTCATCCTTAGAGCTGATATTAAAGAGACACTTTTCATTTCCCAAGTCGTTTTTTGGGATCATATTATGTAAACCCCATTGTGTGGCATTATCTGAAGAAGTTTCTCCACTTTTTGTTTCTTCGGGTTTAAAATTTTTCCAATAAGACTCAATCGGAATTCTTTTATGACAAATGCGTCGGATCCGTAAGTTTTATTGGCTCATCGTCATCTTCGTACAACACTCCCTTTCCTTTGATATTTTCCGAATGAGCAGACATCACTCAGTAAGAGGACCCCATATGAGGGTCTACGTGCCAAGTCCAATCCCTACGTGCACAGTTCAATCTCGTTCAAGACACTTCGTCAAATCCCAAATTTAAGATTATCGATAGAAACTCGCCAAAAATTGATGTCGTAGATGAAGGAGTGGACACACCGAACAATGATCATGTGTGGCAATGAGAATTCTTGGCTTCGTTCCCTCGATATTAGGAGTATACTCGGGATATGAGGAGTGTATCTGAATATCGTCGACACCTAAGATTAAGAGGAAGGATCGTCAACGTCTAAGATCGTATAAGATGGTATGAAGATCGAGAACAGGCGTATACTCCGGACAATGATCCTATACGCCAACGTCTAAGATCGATGAGGATGAGGATCGAAGGAAGCTTCCCTACGAATGCGGTGACGATCGATGGAGGATGGCGATTGGCGTGATGAGGATCGTCGTGATGAGGCTGACGATTTTCGTGATGAGGATAAGCCGGTGAGGATCGTCGGAAGAGAACACCAATGGACTTATCGTGATGCTCCGATGGCGATGAAGGTGTTGATCGGTGGATAATGAGCCAGAGACAATGATCTTGTGGCTGCACCTGATGATTTTGCACAAAGGATGGCAAAACCAGGGAAAGAACACGGATCAGATGGATCCCGTGATCTTGAGAAGCAGTCGTTGAGAAAACGCCGTCAATCACCTTCGTGCGCAGAGCTAGGGTTCCGCCTGTCTGAAAATAAGATCAGTGGAAGCATTTTGACTTAGATGTGGTTTTCGCTGGAATAATGTGTATGCAAATTAGTTTATAGTCGTCTTGAATCTAAGATATATTTGAATGAAAAAAAAAGCATTTTCATCGTTTCAATTTTTTCTAATTAAAATAATTTTGGTTGCATGGAATTTATAACAAAATACTTCGAAACGTGAAAACATGAGATAAAAATAAAAATAAAAATATTTTAGGAATATCTATAAATATATATATAGCTTGTGAGTTCAATTTTTCTGTTTATTTATCTAATAGAGAAACCCATATATTTAGAGTGTTGTCTCTTTCTAGATTCTATGAATTTTTTTGTCAACAAGTAAAAGATAAAACATGGTATATTTTGATAAAACAGTGAAACTTGTTTCGTTCCAGACCAAATCATAATTATATGAAAAGGGTAAATAATATCGAACAATTGTAAGAATCACGAGCTCAGATGAGATGCGATTATTTCACTCTAACTCAAGATACTCTCTGTAACAGCAAGAAGAAGAAGATGACACACGCAGATTATTCGAGTTCAGGCCCTCCTTAGAGTAATAGCCCTACGTTTCGTACTGATCTTTTTGATCAGTGTTTCACTATCTCTCTCAACCAGGTACAAGGATTCAAGAAAAACGAATAATCCCTCTCTTGCTCACTTTAACAATTAGCTCACAAGAGAGAGGGGACCTAACTACATATGCCCTTTATAGCTCAGGGACTAATTACACACATTAAGCTGACTAAAACACTTCATCATAAACCATGAGTTAACCACCTTAACTGAACCGGATATAACCACCTCTTCAATCCAGCAACTCAATTGACACTCCAGTCTTGGTTTAAGCTATACCGAACTGACTTTCATCACCAAAGTACTACAAAACCCCACCTTGATGACATCAATTCGTGTTACCTCCTTAATGTGGTAAACATATGCACTCCCAACCCATAGCTCCTCACCTTAGTGACTTGTTATGCCAAGAAAACTCAGCGCTTTCTCAAACTTATCAACAGGTAGAACCTTGGTCAACATATCAGCAGGATTCTTTACTGTTGCAATCTTTAGCACTTTCACATCACCTTGTGCTATGATATCTCTAATGAAATGCATCTTCCTGCTTATATGCTTTGTCCTTTCATGATGGACATTGTTCTTTGCAAGGCAGAGAGCACTCTGTGAATCACACCAGATGTTAATACTCTCTTGCTTAAAACCGAACTCCTCAACCAAACCCTTAAGCCAGATGTCTTCCTTTACTGCCTCTACCAATTCCATGTACTCAGCTTCAGTTGTAGACAGAGCCACTACCCCTTGTAAACCAGACTTCCAACAGATAGCACTATCTTCTGCAGTAAACACATAACCAGAAATAGACCTTCTTCAATCTAGATCAGATGAGAAGTCTGAATTGCAGTACCCTTCCACTGAAAACTTATCTTTCCTTCTGAAAACCAACTTCAAATCTTGAGTTCCTTTTAGATACCTCAACACCCATTTTACGGCTAACCAATGATCTGAACTCGGATTACTCATAAAACGACTTACAAACCCTACTGCATAGGCCAAGTCACACCTCGTCCCAATCATTGCATACATGATACTCCCAATGGCATTAGCATATGGGAAATCATCTTCCACTCGTATTTGTTCATCACCTTCTTTAATCGCTGCAAGTTTAAATTGAGCTCCAATGGGTGTAGTTACTGCTTTAGCTTCGTCCATGTTGAAAGCTTGAAGAACTTTCTTGATGTAACCAAACTGAGACAAGGTTAAAACCCCACCTTGACGATCTCTCTTTATATCCATGCCAAGGATCCTCCTAGCTGGTCCCAAGTCCTTCATATCAAACCTACTCCCCAGCAGTTCTTTTACCAGTCTGATTTCTTCCAAATCTTTTGAAGCCAACAACATATCGTCAACATACCAAAGCAAGTAGACCTTTGCTCCTGTCTTAGACTCTTTTATGTATACGCAATGATTGTATTCACTCCTTTGAAATCCTTGACTCACAATGTACTGATCAAAACACTTGTTCCACTGCCTGGGTGCTTGTTTAAGACCATACAACGCCTTATCCAGTCTACATACATAATCCTCATTTCCTTCAACAACATATCCCTCTGGCTGCTCCATATAGATCTCCTCTTCTATAATTCCATGGAGAAAATCTGTCTTTACGTCAAGTTGCTCCAGTTCAAGATCTTCATTTACCGTGATTGCTAGCAAGAGTCTTATGGATACATGCTTTACAACTGGTGAAAAAACTTCTTGATAGTCAATCCCTTCTCTTTGTGAGTATCCTTTCGCCACCAACCTTGATTTGTGATGTGGTTCCTCTACTCCAGGTAGTCCAGGCTTTAGTCTGTAAACCCACTTACATCCAATCACTTTCCTGTCTCTAGGTCTTTTGACTAATCTCCAAGTTTTGTTCACCTCAAGAGAATCATTTCTTCATCCATTTCTCCACTCCAGAGCTCGCTATCTTTGCTTTTCATTTCTTCTTGATAGTCTCTAGGCTCATCTAAACTCACCTCCACAGCTGCAAATAATGCAAATGCAGCTAGATCATAGTCACCAAATCTAGCTGGAGGAACAATGTTTCTTCTTGGTCTGTCTCTGGCTATATTGTAATTTGTATGATCTTCAGTGTGCGTAACTTCACCTTCATCTTCATCGCTTTCAGATTCCACTCCAGCTAGGGATCCTGAGTGATTCAAGTCTCTGAAAGTCTTGGTTGCGTCCTTGATAGTCTGAGCAGCTTCAGTTTCAAGAACCATAGAACTTTCTTTTGCCGTTTCTTTGGAGACTGTTTCATTATCCAGTGGTTTCATTTCATCCTTATAAACTTTGTCTTCCACAAAGATCACGCTTCTGCTGATCACACATTTCCTTTCGTCTAACAACCAGATCTTGTATCCCTTTACACCAACAGGATAGCTCAGAAAAACACCCTTAACTGCTCTAAGCTTCAGCTTCCCTTGATCCTTATGCACATAGGCGATAGAACCAAATCTTTTCAAATGCTTGTAACCCGGTTTCTTTCCCAACCATAATTCTTCTGGAATGTTGCCGTCTATTGCAGATGATGGACTTCTATTAATCTAATATACTGCTGTTGACACAGCCTCTGCCCAGAATTCCTCCTCAAGCCCTGACTCATTTAAAAGACACCTGACCTTCTCCATTATAGTACAGTTCATGCGTTCTGCAACACCATTTTGTTGTGGTGTGTAGGCGCATGTCATGTGTCTCTCTATTCCATGTTCTCTGCAGAACTCATCAAATTCATTGTTGCAGAATTCGAGTCCGTTGTCTGTCCTTAAGCATTTCACCTTCTTGTTTATCTGATTCTCAACTAGCTTCTTCCACTCACAGAATTTCGAGAAAGCATCACTCTTCGCTGCTAGAAAGAAGACCCAGACCTTTCTTTTAAAGTCATCAATGATGGACAGAAAGTATTTCTTCTTTGATATACTAGGTGTGACATTCTGAGAACCCCACAGATCAGCATGAGGTACTTGAGAGCTTCACTATTGTTATGCTTTCCAATGTGGAAGCTTAACCTTTTATGTTTTCCCATTACACAGTTCTCGCAGAAGCTTAGCTCTCCTATCTTTCTCTTATCCAGAATTCCTCTTCTCACGAGTATTTGCAGGTTCTTCAGACTCATATGTCCCAGACGTCTGTGCCACAACTCAGTTTCATCCTTCTTGCTTTTGGATATCACATTGTTGCTTTCACCTGCAACGATTGTTTCTTCATCCAACAAATATAGGTTTCAAGACAATGTTCCTTGTAAAGCTAGTTTACCATCTTTGTAAAATCTAGTTTTACCTCTACCACCAGCATGATCAAATCCTAGTCTATCCAGGGTTCCAGTCGAGAGTAAATTCCGTTTGAGTTTAGGAACATACCTGACATTTTCAAGAATTTGATTGTCCCTCCATAAGCTTTGATCTTCACTGATCCGATTCCTTGCACATCACTGTGAAGTCGTCTCCAAGTTTGACTTGTCCTGAACTTACTTCTTCAAAAGTGTCAAACCAATCACGTCTCGAGGTCATATGATATGAGCACCCGGAGTCTATAACCCACTTCTCCTGGTGCCATGAATCAGAGACCATTAGTGCATCAATCACTACTGCAGCTTCTGCACTTTCTTCACCTTCTAGACTCTTCTTATGAGCATAGCAGTCAGCCTTCTTGTGCCCTTCTTTCTTGCAATACCAGCAAGTGATTCTTGATCCTGAACCGGACCTTGATCTGTTCTTCCACCTTTTCTTGATTTGCTCTCTCTTCTCTGGTCTTCCTCTTGCCATGTAAGCGCCTCCACTTTTCTCTGCAACGCTTAGATCTTATTTTTCCTTCAACTCTATCTCTTTGGATTTCGCAGCATTCATGACGCTCTCTATAGTTAGAGAATCTCTTCCATACTTCAGCGTCTCCTTGAGAGAGTTGTATTGTGATGGCAATGAGTTTAATAGCAAGATTGCTTGAACTTCTTCTGTGACCTCAACCATCAAGCTGCTCAATCCAGACACTAACTTCAGAAAATCGTCAATGTTCTGATCCACTGACTTCGATTCCACCATTCTAAAGGTATAGAACTTGTGTTGCATGTGGATTCGATTAGGAAGAGTCTTTTGATTGTATAACCTCTCGAGGGCAGTCCAAATTGATGCCGCTGTTGTACAATCATCGAGTTTTCGCAAAACATGATCTCCTAGATTCAAGATCAGCATGTTCATCGCTTTCTCCCCTCGCTCAAGTCGTTTGACTTCATCTTTCTTGATATAGGTCTGGATCTTCTTCTTTCTTCATCGGCTTTGAATTTGGGATTTATTCTTCAAGAGCATCCTTCAGTCCTAAGATCGACAGGTGAGCTAACATTCTCTTCTTCCACATCGAGAAATCTCCTTGACCATCAAAGATCGCTACTTCGATTTTCGCCATCAAATCACTCATCGAGCCGAGAACCTGGCTCTGATACCACTTTGTAAGGATCATGAGCTCAGATGAGATGCGATTATTTCACTATAACTCAAGATACTCTCTGTAACAGCAAGAAGAAGAAGATGACACGCACAGATTATTCGAGCTCAGGCCCTCCTTAGAGTAATAGCCCTACGTCTCGTACTGATCTTTTTGATCAATGTTTCACTATCTCTCTCAACCAGGTACAAGGATTCAAGAAAAACGAATAATCGCTCTCTTGCTCACTTTAACAATTAGCTCACAAGAGAGAGGGGACTTAACCACATATGCCCTTTATAGATCAGGGACTAATTACACACATTAAGCTGACTAAAACACTTCGTCATAAACCATGAGTTAACCACCTTAAATGAACCGGATATAACCACCTCTTCAATCCAGCAACTCAGTTGACACTCCAGTCTTGGTTTAAGCTATACCGAACTGACTTTCATCACCAAAGTACTACAACAATGATATTAAAAATAGGTAAAGGTTTCAAGAGATCTTAAAATAGTTTTTGGTCAAAAATGAAATGATCAAAGAAATTTTATTAAAGAGGTAAACAAAAACATTACTCTTGTTTTATAGATATATAAATAAAAATAAATAATAATAAAATAATTTTGAAAAACACTTTTCAGTTTTATGAACTTTTCTAAATTTGCAATTTTATGAACTTGTCAAAATTTTACTATGAAATCTGAAAATTCTTTTTTTGAACAATTATTAATAATTATTTTTAATTTTAAATATGAATTTCCTTTTTATTTTAAATCCTTAGCTCCACCCCTAAAACTCTACCCCTCAAATATAAATTCCAAATGTAGATTAGTTTATCATAGAAATATAAATGTTCTTTTATCTCCTTAATGAAACATTTTTGTTTTGGCATAAAAATGAGATTTTCGGTTTTGACAAGAAAATGAGATTTTCGGTTTTGACAAGAAAATGCGATTTTCAGTTTTTGTAGAAAAACAAAATTTTCAATTTTGGTAAAAACGAGATTTTTGGTTTTGGCAAGAAAAAAACCCAAAATTTAGGTTTTGGCGGAAAATGAGGTGATAGAAAAAAAAGAGAATTTCGGTTTTTGCGAGAAAAACGCTATTTTTTGTTTTGGCGGAAAAATGAGATTTGCGGTTTTGACGAGGAAAACACGATTTATTGTTTTTGTGATTTTGGCGGAAATAAACATTATGTGGTTTTAGCGAAAAAATGTATTTCGTCATTTTTCGTGAGTTACAAAATTATATTAGATTTAGGTTTTTAATGTCAATTATATCATAAATATAATAGACATTATACAATTTTGACAGAATCATCTCCATCTAGATGGTTCAATTTGGATCAGCCAGCTGTTTTTTTCAAATTAAGTCTAAAATTTTAAAACTTATTCAGATAAACTCATCTAGATGACTTCAACTTTTAAGTCTAAACAAAAAAAATTCTCATCTCCATCCAGAAAACTTATCTAGATAGTAAAACAAACAGTCCTATTATGATTTGTGATATATTTTCTGCTAAAACTTTTTAAATTATATCTTAGAAAATTTCTCCTAAAAATACATGTCAACAATTGATCATTCAATATTAAATATACAAAATTAAAAATAAGTATTCATTAATATCAAATGTCATTGATTCGCATTTCTAAACAGAATCGCAAGTTCTAAAATGAAAATAAAATTCTCCACTCCATTTCAAAAAAGAAATTTTTAAATCGAGTTTCTAAAAAATTTTGATTCCTAACAATTTCCAAAACCAGAAACAGACCTGTGACAGAATTTCCACGTAACTTTTTTAAAAAAAGTTATTATTATAAATATTTAAAGGAGAATTAATTCATCCTTCCACTAAATTAGTACTTTTAGCACATTAATAATCCTTTTCATTATCTAGGTTCTAAAGTCCACTATATCTTAATTTCCTATATGAGGAATATGATTTTAGAATAATATCTTTTAACCTCCAATAAGTATATATGCATATATGTTTTTCGTCGTCCATATATATGCCTATGAACTTATTATTCTAAAGAATTAACTGGAAGAACAAAATTACGCTAAGACTCGAGTTTTTTTTATTTATATACAACAGTACACACACAAAACTGATACGCGTTCTCACAAGAAATATTTTCTTTGAGATATTTTTTTCGGAAAAATTGCATAAAAACCTCGAACTTTTTTTATTATCATTTTAAACTTTTAAAGTGAGAATTATATCACAACAAATCTTAAACTTGGCTAATTTGTACATCAAGTAAAAAGTTGACTTGTACAACAAGTATATGTGATAATGTGTCAGTTTTTTCTCAAAAAAATAATTATTTAGTTAATAAAATAAATAAAAAATAAATAAAAATCAGAAACTTAAATAAAAAATCAGATAACTAAAATCAAAAAAAATCAAAAAATTGAATAAAAATTCAAAAATAAATTAAAAATCATAAAATTAAAAAATATTTTAAAAAATCAAAAAGATTAAATTAAAATACAGAAAATATAAAATATAAAATTAAACAAAAATTAAAGAAAAATCATAATATTCTCTTTTAAATTACAAGATTGTTTTTCAAAAAACAAATATATCATCTTTGACAATAACAATTTCAAACATATCACTAATGACGATCATGGTTTCTCACATAAACATTATCAATGACGTTTTTGACATCTTCCTACTGATAGTTTCATTTTTGACATATCTCTCTATTATAGTTTCATCCTTGACATATCTACTGTTTTAAATGATGGTTATCGAAAACATCGTTATTGACATATCTACAATCATTTTTAATGATGATGCCGGAAACTATCGTTAGAGATATGTCAAAAACGCCATTATTAATGGTTTCTCACAAAATCATTAATAATGACGTTTTGACATATTTCTAACGATAGTTTCTTTGTTGACCTAACTAGTGTTTCAAACAGTTGACAATAACAATTTCAAACATATCATTGATGATGATGGTGGTTTGTCACATAACCATTAACAATGACGTTTTTGACATATCTCTAACGATAGTTTCCGATATCATCATTAAAAATGATGGTAGATATGTCAATTACGATGTTTTCGACAACCATCATTTAAAACAGTAGATATGTCAAGGATTAAACTATCGTTAGAGATAGGTCAACGATGAAACTATCGTTAGGAATATGTCCAAAACGTCATTGATAATGATTATATGAGAAACCACCATCGTCATCAATGATATGTTTGAAATTGTTATTGTCAAAGATGACATATTTGTTTTTTTTTTAAATAATCATGTAACTTAAAAGAGAATATTATGATTTTTTAATTTTTAATTTTGCGGTTTTGTTCTTTAATTTTTGTTTAATTTTCTATTTTTCTAATTTTCTGTATTTTAATTTAATCTTTTTGATTTTTTAAATATTTTCTAATTTTAAGATTTTTAATTTATTTGAATTTTAATTTAATTTTTTATTTTTATTTTAATTATCTGATTTTTTATTTAATTTTCTGATTTTTATTTAATTTTTATTTATTTTATTAATTAAATAATTATTATTTTTGAAAAAAACTAACACATCATCATGTTTACCTGCTGTACATGTCAACTTTTTACTTACTGCTGTACATGTCAATTTTAAAGTTGTGTTGGTTAGAGTTATTTTGGAAAAAAATATGCTTGCGATGGCATCATTTTCGTCTAGATAATAGTTTTTATTTTTTCATATAAAAAATTCTTCGATCTTTTTTAGTAAGTCATTTGCGTTAATTTTCTCAGAAAAGATTTGATGTCAAACAAAATTTTAATTTGCAGGAAAAAGAGAGGTTTATGTATCATGATGTAGACAGATTACCCTAATCAAAGAATAATGTTTGGAAAAGGTATTCGTATTTACCTAAAATATAATTAAACGGATACCACATTCAAAATACACATATATAATTGTACACTTTAGAATTAAAGAGAAATAATATTCCACCTGAAAAAGCAACAATTCAATGAGAACAAAATCTTTTTTTTGTTGAATGTACTATAAAGATTGAAAATCAAAGAACATTACTAGAATGTTTGCTTTGTGAGGTATGATCGCACAAAAGAATAAAATCTGCTATTTTATTTATTTTCAAAAAGACGTTCCCAAACAAGCATCTTTAATTATTTAGCAAAGAATTTTGTTCTTAACAATATTAACATGTGACCGTTACGAAAACTTGATAAGTCATAACATGAAATCTGATAACTACTGTCCACTATGTAAAGAACTTGAATAATCTGTTATTCATGTAATTTTTGAATGACCGTTATCTCTACAAGCTTGATGCTTATTAGTGATATCAACAAGTTAAGATATTTTCCCTCTTCTGAGCATTTATGCTAATATGGATTACCTCTTCTGGAGGAAAAACAACGTTGTTGAACCAGAACTAATCATTATCTGTGGATAATTTAGTACATCTAGAAAGCTAAAAATGATAAACTCTTTAGGGGAATAGACAGAGACCCATTGGAACTAGTTTGTTATGCGGCAAGTGAGTGTCCAGCATGGTTCAAAGCTAATGAGAAAGAACCATTATCCCAACAAGGTCATAGTGTTAAGGATCATCAAGTCTTAAGTTTGAAGAATATATGCATGATAGATGGAACATGGACACCTAGAGCACAAAATAGTGGATGTGGATGGGTCTAGATGGATAGGATGGGAAAGCTTGAACTTATGGGTACACGGAATTCAATTGCCGAGAATCAGCCCTACATATTGAGTTGGAAGCGCTAAGTTGGCGGATGGAGAATATGCTTCAGCATTCGACTTGTCAGAGCTTTGGCACGGACTGTATGGATTTGATCAACATGCTCAATGAACCCCATGCTTGGCCAGAATTTGCAACAGAGCTGGAGAAGATAGAGACATTGAAGATCTGCTTCCCGGACTTCAAGATTACCCATGTTCCAAGATCGCAAAACGAGATTTCAGATTCTTTAGCTAGGTCTGTTAGGTCTTTCCATAAAACTCTCTATTTTATTGGTTGTTCTATTCCAATTTGGTTACCTAGACCACCTCTAGTTTGAGTAATATAACAACTTTTTGACAACAAAAAAAACACTATTAACATATATATGTGTCTTAGTGGTTGAAGTTCTGGTCTACTAGTCTTCGATTTGTCATATTAGATATACATACAGATAAGGTTATAGATACGAAAGTTATATCCATTACTCATTTCCAAGAACAATTACAGCTTCAAAATTTTATAATCTAGTCTTTTGAAACCTAAGTGCATTTTTAAAGAATTCAGAGGGAAATAGCTCATGATTCTACTAGGATAAGTTTGTGTAAAAAAAATTCACTAATCATCTCCCTGACTCGCACTTCAAGGCACCGCACCAAAGTGATGGTCTTTGACGCTAGTAGCGTCTTAGCTCGCCGGCATCACCACTTCTCTTCTTCACATTTGGCTGTCCTTAATGCATGTTACCTCGTGATACTTTCTGTTTCAATTCCAATGGCTCCTCCGTCAGAGATACCTCGCTTGGCATTGAATGCATTCTTGAAGCCCACCATCTCTTTTGTTGTTCGCTAATCTTCTTCCCATTGTTGTCTATATTAAGAGACGCATACATTGTTGTCTTATACGATGTATATCTTGTTGGTAAACACCTTAAGAACTTATTCACTAATTTATTATCCTTGTAGTCTTTATCTAGTGTACGAGCCTCTTAAGCTAACGCACTAAGATGAGAACTGAAATCTAATATAGATTCATGTTCTTCCATCTTCAAGTTCTCAAATCTTGACGTGAGAAAATCCATTTGTGAACTTTTAATCTTATGGGTTCCTCAAAGTGTGTTTGCATAATATTTCATGCCTCTTTTGTCTTTTTGCATCTTTAAATCAGACTGAGTTGCTTCTTTTTAACCAATGTAAAATTAATGGATAAAGCTTTTGCATTATACCCTTGACATCTCCTTCTCACGCTTTGTCCATTTAAAAATCATTTTGCACATTTCGTACGTCAGGGTGTTCTCAAACTTATTGAATCAAACACATAAACTCTTTATTGAATGCTTTAGAAAATATGCTCAAAACTAAAGCTCTTTCACACACAACTCTATATCTATGCAACACCCTTGCATATGATATATATATCAATCTAAATTTCCTAAACTCATTAGGACTCATAATAGATATATTCCTAAACTCATTAGGAATTACAAATAGATATTTTCCTATTCTATAACTCAATAGAAATAGGTAACTTGCTTCTCAAGTTAATCCAAGTTTAGATCAACAATCTCCCCCTTAAACTTGGAATCTCCATTTGACACTTCTTGCATTCCAATCAACTCTCTCATCTCTTTAAACTTAAGCTTCCCAAGTGCTTTAGTAAGAATGTCCGCCTTCTGTTTGATCCCTGCAACATGCTCCACGATTACTTGGTTTCTTTCTACACACTCTCTTATAAAGTGGAACCGTGTATGTATATGCTTGCTGCGTCCATGGAATACCGGGTTCTTGGTCAGTGCTATTGCAGATTTGTTGTCTATTCGTATCACCACCTTATCATGTGCCTTGTCAAAGATCTCACCAAGCAGTTCCTGCAACCATATGGCTTGTTTTGCTGTCTCTGTTGCTGCCATAAACTCTGCTTCGCAAGATGATAATGCGACAATCTCTTGCTTCTGTGAACACCAGGTAATAGGGTTTTCATTAAGGTAGAAGATGTTTCCAGTTACACTCTTGCCATCATCCGAATCAGTACTGTAACTACTGTCGCTATATCCAACTAAACCATCAGCTGCTTTCGATCCAAACTTAAGCCCAAACGCCATTGTTCCTTGAAGGTATCTCAGAACTTGTTTCAAAGCGACCTTATGTGACTCCTTCGGACTGTGCATGTATCGACTCAAAACACCAACACTATAAGCCAAGTCCGGTCTTGTATGTATGAGATATCGTAGACAACTAATGTTTCGTCGAAAGTCCTTCTCATCTACTCCTGCCTCGTCACTCGACTTGTTAAGTTTGAGACCTGATTCCATTGGTATATATACGGCATTACATCCCAGCATGCCTGCTTCCTCTAATATCTTGCGTGCATAACGTTCTTGTGACAGTGTGATGCTTCCTTTGATTTGAACTACTTCTATCCCGAGATAGTAACTTAATTTCCCGAGATCACTCATCTCAAACCTTGTGGCCATTCCATGCTTGAAATCCAGTATCATCTCCACACTTGACCCTGTCACGAGAAGATCATCCACGTAAACAGCTACAAGCAACAAGTGCCCATGTCTTTCTTTTCGGTAGAGAGAAGGTTCCTTAGCACAACGAACAAACTTCAGATCACGTAACACAGTATTAAGCTTCTCATTCCATGCTCTCGGTGCTTGTCTTAGACCATATAATGCTTTTCTTAATTTATAGACTTTTGCTTCGCTCCCTTTAACTTCATACCCTTCGGGTTGTTTCACATAGACATCTTCCTTTAAGTCACCGTGTAAGAACGCCGTTTTTACATCCAAATGATGTAATTCCCAACTTCGAGATGCTGCAAGAGCAATGATCAGACGTACAGTTTCTATCCGTGCGACTGGTGCAAATACCTCATCAAAATCAACTCCATGCCTTTGTATATAACCCTTTGCTACCAGTCTAGCCTTATACTTGTGTATACTTCCATCAGAATTCCTCTTTATCTTGAAAACCCACTTCAGTCCGATGGCTTTGCAGTTTGGTGGTAACTCTACAAGGGACCAAGTGTTGTTCTTCTCTATTGACTCAATCTCGTCATCACACGCATTCCTCCAGACTTTTAACTCCTTTGCTTCTGTATACGACCACGGTTCATCGTTTATTAGCACCAGTAGCCTCTCGCACTCAATTTGACACAACATCTCATAGTCATTATCTTCCTCACAGAGTAGCTCATAATCTTCAAGGTACTTAGGTGTTTTGCTTTGACGAGTGGAACGTCTCAACACAACCGGTGGATCTTCTTCCTCTTCCTCTTGTTTTACTTCTGTTCTTCCTTCTGTAGCTTCTTCGTGATATTGCTCTGCAACCGTATTCTCTGGATCCTTCAGACCAAAGTGAACAATGGAGTTTTCTGTATCAGCTTCTTTCTCTGCATCTCTCCACTTCCAGCTCAAATTTTCATCGAATACCACATCACGGCTTACTGCTATGCGACGAGTTGATGGATTGAGTAATCTGTACGCTTTCGATCCGGGTTCTGTTCCAAGATGGACCAGTGTTCGCGATCTGTCATCAAGCTTCTTTAGGTTTGGTGTTTCTACTTTGGCGTACGCGACACAACCAAACACTTTTACGTGACTAACATTCGGCTTCTTTTTCTTCAAGCACTCGTAGGGAGTCTCTTTGTCAAGAGTTCTTGTTCCAATTCTGTTTATAATATATGTCGCATGCCGTACTGCCTCACCCCAAAGCCATTTTGGAACATCCATATGCTTGAGAAGGCTTCGAGTCATTTCCAAAAGTGTCATGTTTCTACGTTCAACGACTCCGTTCTGTTGCGGTGAATACGGTGCTGTCAAGTGTCGTACGATCCCTGAGTTATCACAAAATTCTTGAAACTCTTGAGAAGTAAACTCTCCTCCTCTATCCGTACGAAACATTTTTATTGTAGCACCTGTTTCTTGCTCCACCATCTTCTTAAAGATTTTAAACTTTGCAAATGCTTCACTCTTTTCTCGTAACAAGATAGTCCACATATATCTTGAATAATCATCGATCAAAACGAACACATACCTATTCCTCCCAGCAGTAGGTGGTGTAATGGGGCCGCATAGATCTCCATGTATCAGTTCCAGAGCAGTTGTTGCGCGGTAGGTACTCATTTTAGGAAAAGAAACTCTTACTTGTTTACTACGTAAACATGCTGAACATGTTCCCTTCTCAACTTCGAATTGTGGTAAACCAGTAACTAGCTTTTCTTTAACCATCTTCTTCAAGTTCTCGAGTCCAAGATGCCCTAGTCGTATGTGCCATATGGATGAGTCTTTGTGTTGTACAAGCTGGAGATATCTTGTCTCATCAACATCCATGTATACTTTGTACAGACGATTTAGAGCCCTCTTAGCTTATCATCTCTATCATAAAGAAACAAGTATTCTTTCTTCATTCTCACCTCGCATCCTGACTCGGTCGCTTGTCCCAAGCTTATTATGTTACTCTTGAGATCGGGAATAAAGTATACTTCTGACAAAATCTTTCGCTCTCCGTTCTTAGTCAAGAAGACTATTGATCCCTTACCCTTGATATCTATTCTTGAGTCATCTCCAAATCTCACTTTTCCTGTTATACTTCTGTCCAGCTTTGAAAAAAACTGAAGATTTCCGGTCATGTGGTTACTGGCTCCATTATCTAAGTACCATAGATTCTCTCTTGCGGTCTGATCTTCTAACTTGCTTGGTGTAACATTCCGTTCATTAAGATATACAATCTCATGCATCATGAGATCGTCTGCCTCCTGAGTAGTTTCCCCATCATTCTCTTGTGTTTCTTGGAGTTTAAGTAGTCTATCAAGACAGCTTTGCGCAAAGTGACCTAGTTTGTCACACCTAAAACAAACGACTTTCGATGCATCTCTTTCTTGTCGATAATAACTTCCTCCATTCTGATAGCATCCTCCATTATTTTGGTAAGAGACACGACCTCTACCTCTTCCTCTGTTTCCATATCGACCTCCTCCCCTGTTTCTCCCTCGTCCTGATTCTCTCCCTTGTGCATTCCTATCATTGTATTTCTCTTGATAAGGTTGAGAATCGTTGTTTGCATACAACAATTTGTTTGACCCTTGTTCCTCTTGTTTCTCCTCTTCTTCATCACAAATTCTTTCTTCGTAGGCCTTCAACCTCCCAACTATATCCGCAAAGCTTGTGTTATTAAGATCAAGAACCTGTTCTAAGGCAGCTATGATGTGAATGTATTTCTTTCTAGGTAGGCTGTTTAGGAACTTCTTAACAAGTTTCGATTCTTCGATGATTTCACCTAAAGATGCTGATTTAGTTGATAACTCCGACAGCTTTCCAACAAAGACATCTATTGAGTCTGTTTCTTTCATCTTTAAGCGGTTAAATTCAGCTGTTAGGGTCTGTAAACGTGCCTCCTTCACTCGATCAGCTCCCATATGTCTAGCTTTTATCGCGTCCCAAACTGCTTTCGCGGTGTCAAGGTTCCCAACTTGGAGTATCATAGCTTCAGGTATGGATTGGAAGAGGAGGGCTTTCGCCATGCTGTTTTTCTTTCTCTCGTCTACTCCTGGATCAATTGTCTCCCATACTTCATGTACCTCCAGTGCCACCTTCATGCGCATCGTCCACACAGTGTAATTAGTGTCGGTAAGCAACGGACATTGTATGGTGGAAGTGCCACTGCTTCTCGTGTTGCTGGTTGCAACTATTTCGCCCATATTAAACTTGATTCAATGGTAGCTCTGATACCAATTATTGAATCAAACACATAAACTCTTTATTGAATGCTTTAGAAAATATGCTCAAAACTAAAGCTCTTTCACACACAACTCTATATCTATGCAACACCCTTGCATATGATATATATATCAATCTAAATTTCCTAAACTCATTAGGACTCATAATAGATATATTCCTAAACTCATTAGGAATTACAAATAGATATTTTCCTATTCTATAATTCAATAGAAATAGGTAACTTGCTTCTCAAGTTAATCCAAGTTTAGATCAACAAAACTTCTCAACACCTTAGATGTGCAAGTTTATCATCTCGGTTGACATCTAAAACTCATTCAAAATATGCACTTACAATTTCTCTCTGGTTTTTGACAAAGGTGAATCGATCTTGCTCACGAGTTACTTTAGAATAAACTTTTCCTAAACCTTGAATGTCATCTGCTTCAGTAATTGTTGTCACAATATGTCCAAACTTTACCTCATCAATATCCCACGAACTGGTGAACGTGGTCCTCTTCCTTCCCATTTTCATACGTTGTCGCTGCAGAACATGAACATGTTGTTGGCAATCTAATTGTTGGATTTCTTCCCATATTTTAGACAGTCGACCATAATAGTTAATGTTTGCCTCACGTTCTCGACGACACGTCGCCAATTTGTTCATGAGTTAGTGAACACGCATCTTGTTTCCAATCAAGAACCGTATCTTCATATATTCCCACAACTTATGTGCTTCTGAGAAAATGGTGACAGTGGATCAAACACGAGGCGCAATCGACGTCTGTAACCAATCCACTACCATAGAGTTGACATTGGCCCAAGATTCCATATCTGGACTTCCTTTGCTAGCGGGCCATTGAGAAATCACGTCTTCCTTTTTGCCTTAAGAGCATTCAACATTTCAATGGCCCGTTCGTTGTAGTTTTCATCTGTCATTTTGTCACCTGTTAGTTGAATAGAGTTGACATAGCACTGGGATTATCCGATGAAAAGAATGAGTAGCAAGACACAATTGTGTCCAGCTTCTCAATCACCGCAATGAAACTCGCCATTTGTGTATCTTTAGTCATGATACAAAACACGAACTGGAATAAAACAAAAAACATAGTTTCACTATAGAGAAAACAACCACTCAAGAAAAATAAAAAAGAAAAAGAAATAACATAGAATCTTCGTTCGACAAAGTCAAGAGACATTTTTAGGTTTTGTTTAATCTCTACTATTATAACATGTGAAACTACAGAACAGCTTGATATTTCACTGATATATATATAAAGATTGAGATTTGAGTATGTTTTTTTCTCTATTAACTACCATAAACGAATAAGGAAGTTACACAATTTTCACAATACAAAAAATAAGTTATGATATTTTTCTTATATTCTCCAAAAGATTACAAAGCTATTAAACTTTAATTTAACTTTTGATTTTCAACTACAATAATGTTTGTTTTGATCCTAATAAAAATATTTTTGAATCAACTAACTTTACATATATATATATATATTATTTTTTTTTTTTTATAGACAAAATAACACATAGTGAAGAACAGATATCAAAAAATATACAAATATTCCAGAAGCATGTGTGTGTGTGTTCTTTTAATTAAATCGTAGATTTAACTGCCCCGAAAGTGTTTGCACCATTCAATAGCCAAAACCGTACCTAACTACCTATATATATTTAGGTGATTTCTAAAGTACTATACAATAAAGTTTATTTTTTGTTATAGAAAATATGATGCTCCGCAATGGTTGCTGCAAGCCTAGAACCATTAATGTTTCATAATATTAAAAGTGAGGGAGGTTCTGCCACATTTAATGTTGTAAGAGTTGGACATTCTATAATTTCTCCATATTTTTCGTTGAAATTATGATTTATCTATTTAACTTTTTCTTTAGTCTCTACTTTTTAACATATAATGGCATATAACTAGCAACTTTTTGTAACAAGCAACTATTAACTCTGCGATGATGTATAAAAGGCATGTTTTGTTATTTTAAATGACAGACTAAATCATTAGTGCAGATTAATCTTTGAAGTTATCAAATCTATGATTTAATTGGTCAAACATTGCAAAAGCATTATACTCATTATCCAGTCCACAATAATTGAAAAAAAATTAAAAAACTTCTAGAGAAATATGAATGCTTTCCAAATGTTTTTACTTAATGCTTTCATAAATCATTTTATTTAAAATACATAAAATTTTAAAATAGTTTTATATAATTAATTTATATTATTTGATAATATAAAAAATCATGTCTATATCCAAAAATAAAATTTATATTTTTGAAAATAAAATTTATAATTAAAATATTGTAAATCTTATATATATATAATTACATATGATTCATTATTTACAATATCAAAATATAAAATTATTTATATATTATAAGTATAATATATCTATATTATTTAGAACTAAATAAAATATTTATCAAATCTTAATTCTATATGTAATTTATATATAAATCTTTTACTCTTTTAAAAATCAATTTATTAAAATATATTAATAAAAGTATATAGTTTTCATAGCATACTATTGTTGTAGCATAATGCTACTACTTTATCATTAACCCAAAAAATTAACGTCATCTCAATTTTCAGATTATATCAATATATATAAAAACATGGTTTTTGTCTTTCTAAAATTCATTTAACATCTGGTTTCAGATAAAATAATAACACTAAATAGGTTCGATAGTAAGTAAACCGTAACACCGGTTTGAGATTTCTGGAGTTTGAGATTTGCCATGTTCCGAGGGCTCACAATGGAGTTGATGATGCTTTGGCCAAAACTGCTCGTACTTTTCATAGAGATTTATGTTTTGTTGGTAGTTCTATTCCGGTTTGGCTTCCCAGACTTTTTCCCAAATCATCTCAAGTCTGAATAACAGAATTACCGTTTGATGTCAAAAAAAAAAAACGTAACACCCGTTTAGGGGGTTGTTGGGAACCCTACGAAAAATCAAGAATCCAGCACTAATAGTTTAATAATTTACCATTAATGAATATTGCTTATATATGTAATAGTTAATAATCACATGTTAATGACAAAATCAAAAGCAAATACAAAAACATCTCTGTGAATTTCAAGAAAATTAAGATCAAATGTCGTTTTCTTATGGAGATTTCTATTCCCTATGGAGGTATCTCGCCGATCTCAATGCCTAAGTCATTAGCACTACTAACCATTATGTCAAGATAATTTAACATATGGTTTAAATTCAATACGTTCATTATTTTAGTCTGTCGTAATTAATTTGCAGGTATCCTTCAAATTCAAATCATTTGTCGGCAAGATTTTAGTGAAACAAATAATAAAGCGTTGGATAAAAAAGGATCTTGATTGATACTCCTTCGGTTTCACAACATAAATAGTTTAGGCTAAAAGCATTAATATTTACATTTTTTTCTTTAAAATAAATTTTCCTAAACTACTTACAATATAATAAAGTCCTTTTTTAAAAAAAAAAAATTACTTACAATATGAAACAAGATAGTTTGTAGATAACTATTTTTGATTGATTAATAGTGATGTGATAATTCTACTATTTATTATGTCCTTCACTTTGATTTGAAATAGTGATGTGATAATTATTTGGCTCAATATTTTTATAAGTTTATAAAACAAAATATATTTTTTAAACGAGGCCTTTGATTGGGTTTGGGCTTTTTTATAAATATTAAAAAATCTTCCATTGTCTTTACGAAAAAAGCACCACAATTTGAAAATTCAACGTTGGAAATTGGTACGTAGTTTTTCTCTGAATTTTTTCTTCAAGTTTCAAATATGATTTTGATTTGCGACATAACATAATGATAATGACAGGTAGTCTACGTCACAATTCATATTCAAAGAACGATGAAAAGTATGGTGATAATTGTTAGTTGAAACAAATTCAATGTTTCTAAATTCAATTTTCTTAAAATTAACTCCTTGATGAATTATGATGCACATTGAAAACCAGACTATCTTTCGTCTTGTATACAATTTTACATGTCCTATGATTACTTCATACTAATATATCTTTAAAATAGTGCTTTGTTTTTGCTAAAAATCAATCATTAACTTTGTTTTGATATACCTTAAACTGAATAAACAAATTTTTTTAACACCACTGGATTATCAATTAAAACAAAAGATTAAAAGGTTGTACTCGGTAATTCACAATGCTCAACATACAGAAGAAAAACATACACCATCGTTGGTTGTGCTAATCACTATAGCAGTTGCGTAAATGAGGCATGTACAGAGTTGATGTTGGATTGATTTGAACACTAGTCTAATAAAGTTGATTATTGAAAAACTATATAGTAAGGGAAATTAATCATTAAGGTATAATTTAAAACTGAAAGGGAAAGAAACATAGGTAGAAGAGAAAAGTGATAATCATGTGAAAGAGAGTCATACGAGTTAAAATACGCACACTTTTTTTTTGACTAAGTATACGCAAACTTTGTTTCGTTCCACTTTTTCACTCTCTTTTCATCTTTTTCTTTGTTCTTCCTTTCTTTTGTAATTAAACTTTCATGATTTAATTCGTAGGCTTCTTTTAGGAATCGATTTTAGGGTTTTAAAAAGGAGAAATCTACCTTAGGTTTCATGCTTTCAGTAAAAAGCAAAGTATTGAGAGCGTGTGGGACGTAAAAGATAACAATTTCAAAGTTTTCACCTTTCTATTCTTCCTCATGTGATGAATATTTTACTTAGTTTATGTTTAGAAAAGACCTTCGAAAGATTTGTTTTTTCATATGAAATATCACGTTGTTCCAAAATATAATTAGCAAATTTTATACTTTCTTAGAATTGTGTAGGTCATATCATGTTTGTCACGAAGAAAATTTTGTCTTCCTTTCCACAAATCTGGTGCAAATTCTGACTTAACTGAATTGATAAACCTTTTTGACTTGCTAAATTTTTTTGTTTGGGACAATGTCAAAGCATATTTTCGTTCTATTTAATCAGAATCCATTATTAGAAGACCATTATATTTAAAAGTTTCCCATGTATACAAATTTATTGGTTTTAGGGAAAAAGAGGAATAAACAGTAAAATAAAAGGTGGAATGTAAATTAAGAAAAGAACAATAATATAAAGGATTTACTTTTCTCTTACAACGAAAACAAAAAAGTGCAAAGAAAGAAAAAAAGAAAAAGAAAGCCTTATTTACCATTTACCACTTTAATTTTATTTTATTTCTTCTTTCTCTTTTTTTCCTTTTTTCTCTTTCCATTTTCTTTATCATTTGTTTTTCTTCTCGTTTCTTAACCTAACTGCATAATTAAAGGGAGTTTTAAAAGGATTTTTAAAAGGAGAGGACTCACCAAACCTTAAGAACAAACTCTTAAAACCCTTAATTAAGAACATGTTTAACTCTAATTCTTAAATGGGTTTTTAAGAGGTGAGACATACAAAAAACCTAAGAACCATCTATTCTTCCTCTTCTGCAAAAGCCAACTCTTAAGAGTTTTTGGATTTTTTGCGAACCCTACTGACATGTGACGACCCGCGATTGATTCATTTTTTCAAAAAAATCAGAAAAAGAAGTTAAAAACCCCTTAGAAGGTCTTAGGGTTAATCATGCTCTAAGAACTCATTTTGCTTGGGTTCTTGTGCTGTTCACGGAACTCCACTGATACGTGACGGTACGCGATTGGTTATTTTTTTTTTTTGAAAAAGAAAATTTGACAAAAAAATAAAAAAAAAAGATAAAAATCCCTAATGTGTTCTTAGGGTTAATCATGGTCTAAGTTCCTCTAACCCCGTGTCCACACAAACACGTTCTCTCTCCTCCTTCTCACACACTAAGTGTCATTTTCTCACATATACTTCACACAAAAGAAACAACCGTTCACAACATACTACCTTGTCATTGATTTTCTCTCTCTATATATCTCAAAAATCTCTGCAAAATCAACTTAGCTTCAAAACAATAGATACGACATTCTCAACAACACCCAGAAATCTCCTCCTCAAATCCTCAATACCCTTTTCTTTTTCCTCTCTACCCACAAAAAAAAAGATATATAGTCTTTTCCTTCTTTGTCCTGATTCAAGAAAACAAGAACCAGGGTCCATATCTATAGAAACCGACTGAAGAATCTCTTCAAGAAGAAGAAGAAGAAGCTCTTGTCCATGGAGCTTTTTCCTGCTCAACCCGATTTATCCTTACAAATTAGTCCTCCAAACAGCAAACCATCATCGACGTGGCAGAGAAGAAGATCAACAACAGATCAAGAAGATCATGGGGAACTCGATTTAGGGTTTTGGAGAAGAGCTCTTGATTCTAGAGCATCTTCTCTCGTCACTAGCTCCAGCTCAAAAACAACCAATAATCATCATCATCCACTCGGAGACCTCTCGCTCTCTAACAACTCTCATCAACATCAGCATCCACACCTTCTCCCTAATTGCAACGGCTCTAACATCTTGACACCTTTCCAGTTTCAGACACAACAACAACTACAAGGGTTTCTTTCTCATGACCTCAATACTGACTTACGACCAATAAGAGGAATCCCTCTATACCACCAAACCCCTCATCCACATCATCATCACCGGCCACCGCCGCCGTATTTCCCTTTTGATCCGTCGTCTCTAGTTCCCTCTTCTTCACTGACTCCCACGGCAATAAACAACAACAGCAACAATAGCTTTGGTACTAGCAGCGTTAGTAACTCCGGTTTAATTACAAACCCTAGTTACCATAATCATCATCAGACTCTGAACAGAGCGAGACTCATTCCGAGATTCCCAGCTAAACGAAGCATGAGAGCTCCACGGATGCGATGGACAACTACTCTCCATGCCCGTTTTGTTCACGCCGTTGACTTGCTTGGTGGCCATGAAAGTATATGTTCCTTTCTCTATTTACTCATTCTTAATTACCTTTTTTTTTTAATTATCGTTTAATGGGCTTCTTAATAATTTACATGAATCGATTGTTTATTAGGAGCAACACCAAAATCAGTTCTTGAGCTTATGGATGTCAAAGATCTCACCTTGGCCCATGTTAAGTCCCATTTACAGGTATAGTTTCTTCCATTAAGAGCTCACTTTGGATTTTAAATGTATATTTCTATACATATAAGTATACTAACTAGTGGGAGTAAAACAAATTATAGTTATATGGTAATTAGTTAAGCTTCTCGGGTATCGATGTATTTGACTCGGTGACTTCCTTAAATCGGAGTTTCACTTAAGTCAGAACAGATCGAATCTTGTTTGCTTCTGATCCTTCCTTTTTATTCTTATCTTTAATTAAATCCTGTTTTGCTAACCAATAATGCAACGGTTGGATGAGTTCAGACAAAAGAAAAATGTCTATAGACATTCCTTTTTTTTCACATGTATGTATGGTGTCAATAGACATTCCATACATGTAAAAAAAGTCTATCTTTTTTGTTCTCTGCTATGGTCCTTATAGACTAGGACAATATTCTTGCTTTTTTTTGCAAGTTTAAATTTTTTTTATTTTTTTCGCAAGTTTTAAAATTTATTTCGTCTTGAAAGAATAAACTTGTCTTGTTATAAGTAAACCAACAATTACTCAATATTACAATTACTGACAGGCATAGAATAGAAAGTTGGGGAGAGAGAGAGAGGGGTGTCGATTACATATGTAATTGTGATAATTAAAACAAAAAAAATAAACCTCATCAAGTAATTCAAGAAAACATTAGTACTTTGGTTTCTTCTCATCCATTATTTTATGGGCAAATCTCTCAAATAACACCTTTTGAAGTTTTTGTCACAAAAATAAACTGCAAAAACAAAAATGACCAAACTAGACCTTTTTATTTTTTAAAAATTAATATTTTTTATTTAATTTTTCAATTTTAAACCTCACCCCCAAAACTCCACCCCATAACTCTAAACCCTAAGTCTAGATTAGTTAACCCAAGGGGTATAAACGTATATTTACCCCCAAAATCTCACCCCAAAAATGTTATTTTTGTCATTTTCCCTTAAAATTTATTTTTGTGACAAAAAATTTTTTAGGTCTATCTTAGGGTATTTCTCTTATTTTATTGCGTTAGACACCAAAATTCATACGTTGTTTTTTTACGTAATCATATGCGTTTATATTTTGTATTATTGCTCGAGACAAGTATTAGTATTTGGTTATATATGTATGCCTACGATTGATCACAAAAAAATGTATGCCTACGAGTCGGAGCACAATATCTTAGGACAATCTAATTAGGGATAATTACCAACTAAATGTAAATTTTTCCTAGGAAAGAAAATACTAGTTCTAATAAAAAAAACAGAAAGCTCAGAAAGTGAGAGTACAAGAAACACCATCATTTCTCAATGATGAAATGGTTTTCGTCTTACATGCAGAGAGAGAAGGTAAATTTAACTTAACCATGGTTTCGCTTGTCTATGTGTAATGGGCTTTGTTTAACCATGGTTAGACACATAAATTCATGCATGGGGACATGAAAATCGCAAACTTCATTAATTATGTCAATTAATGCTTCTGTGTCTGCACAGTTCTAGATTTTTTCTCTTTTCTTTACCTTCCATATGTAAATGTTTTTATATTTTAAAAATTTGTTGGTACTATTCAACTGTGTCGGAACACAACAGTACACTGGTCTGCATTCTTTGGTCTCTTCTTCCATTGCTATATAATTCGATTCATGAATCTATGTATATACGGAGGTTCAGCCGAAATATTATATAGAGTTTGCCCTTTTTTTACTTGATCAATATTATAATGAACTACCTACATGCGTTTTCTAATATCAGATGTACAGAACAGTGAAGACAACCGATAAAGCAGCAGCTTCGTCAGGTTTGTGTTAGAGAAATAATGATGGGATTTAGAGATAATTAAAATGTTATTCTGATAAAAACCCTAAATTATTTTGCTAATGTGTTTCAGGACAATCTGATGTCTACGAAAATGGATCTTCAGGAGATAATAACTCAGACGATTGGATGTTCGATATGAATAGAAAATCTAGAGATAGCGATGAATTGACGAATCCTCTAGAGAAATCAACCGGTCTATGGACCAATTCTTCGGGGTACGTAAGTATGTTGATTCCATTGTTCATATATAATATGGATACTCGTTTAAGCATGTGCATGCCCCTATATAACATATACACAATATAATATGAGTATTTACTTGAAATGAGTAATTTCTGCCAAATCATTTTCTTGACAAACGTTATTTTTTGTAAGAAACTTTTTTTTTTTAAATATTAATTTAGAATATTTTAAACCAATAGTAAACGAATTATATTAAAAAAATTGTTTACCCTAAAATTTATTTTCTCCCTCGTCCAATAATCAAGAAACTGTCATTGCTCAACCTCTTTGACGCATGCGGCGGTTTAGCTCGCTGGCGTCACCGGTGTTCCTCTCCACTCTCTCCTCTCTTTGTGTTATGTTGATGTTTGTTTATCCTTTTTTGTCCGTCGTTCATCTCTAGTGAGAAGAGAAGCAGAGATCGACGTTGTCTCATGTCTCTTTGCTTTCTTCGCTCATCTCGATCGGTATTTCTTCATCCTCTCGCCACCTTCCGTTGGCTCTGTGTTGTGTCATCATCTTCTCTCCTCTTCTTCGCCATTTTGCCTCTCGTTTCGAGTGGAACTTCCGAAGTTCAACACAAATGTAGTTTCACCAAGTATGTTTGGCTCATCTTCCACACTGTGTCTCCACTTGTTGAACCGCGTAAGCTTCCTCTGCTTCACCTCCTTCCCTTGCGGATCTAGTGGATTTCAGATGAAAAGCCACCTCTCATTTGCATCGTCTCGTCGTTTCACCAACTTGGAATCTATAACCAACACACCTCCTCTCCATTGTTGCATCCCATCTTGTTTAGCTCTCCTTCGTCGTCTCCCATCCATCTCCTCCGCTGAGCTGTTGTTCTCATCTGGTTCAAGTTACTCCCAAACGTAGAGTTGCCGCTCCGCTGTGCTGCACCGCATTTTCTTTAGAATGGAACAACCATCACTGCGTCCTCTATGTGTTGCCTCTCCTTTCCATCCGTTCACTGAAGCTCCTCTGCCGCCGTCCATTGTAGATCTTATGTTACCATTGACACAACATCCCATCCGTACATTGCCTCATGTCTAAACCTATTCATGCGGCTTTTAGGTTACAAATGGCCATGCAATCATCAACTTATAAATGTGCCAGGCCTTTGCCAATGGTTGGATTTTAGCCTAATCCCAATTTCAAGTGGGCTCATTGTGTCCATGGTCTCCTACCCTCACTCCTTACTATAGTATACCAAAATTTTAATTCTATATTCGGGTAATTAAGGCCTCATAGTATCACTTTTGGCTACAGTTATGGAGTCTTGCATCTCTTATCGGCCAATAGGCAATCGTCAAAGACGATGTCCAAATCGCTCTGAAACCCCATTGGTGAGGTATTTCAACCTGAATTTTAAGTCCGACCAAAGTGTTCCTCAAGAAACGGGCATTAAGATTTCAAGTGAAGTTACTCTATGGGGTTTTTTTATCCTTTGCCACTCCTATCTTTTATCAAGTTGTAGTTTTCTTCGTTCATCGTCTTACAATTGAGTGCATCTTCGATTGTAACCTTCTAAGTCTATTAGATTTTTAATTTAATATAAGCTTTGGTGTTATAAAAGACTTGAAATGTAGCATTGAAATGCGGTTTATGTTTTTGCTTTGTATTTCTGGTTTGTCATTTTCTCAGCCACAGACAAAACACATGACGTGTTACTCATCACATATTCTTCTCAATATCTTCCTCTTTGACGCATGCGGCGGTTTAGCTCGATGGCGTCACCAGTGTTCCTCTCCACTCTCTCCTCGTATTATGTTGATGTTTGCTTATCCTTTGTGGTCCGTCATTCGTCTCTAGCAAGAAGAGAAGCAGAGATCGACGTTGTACCATGTCTCTTTGCTTTCTCTGCTCATCTTCATCGATATTTCTTCACCCCCTCGCCACCCTCCGCTGGCTCTGTGTTGTGTCATCATCTTCTCTCCTCTTCTTCACCATTTTGCTTCTCGTTTCGAGTGGAACTTCCGAAGTTCAACACGAGTGTAGTTTCATCGGATATGTTTGGCTCATCTTCCACATTGTGTCTCCATTTGTTGAACCGCGTAAGCTTCCTCTGCTTCACCTCCTTCCCTTGTCGGATCTAGTGGATTTCAGACGAGAAGCCACCTCTCCTTTGCATCGTACCGTCCTTTCACCAACTTGGAATCCATAACCAACACACCTCCTCTCCATTGTTGTTGCATCCCATCTTGTTCAGCTCTCCTTCGTCGCCCCCTCTATCTCCTCCGCTGAGTTGTTGTTCTCATCTGGTTCAAGTTACTCCCAAACGTAGAGTTGGCGCTTCGATGTGCTGCACCATGTTTTCTTTAGAATGGAACCAACATCACCGCCTCCTCTCTGTGCTGCCTCTCCTTTCCATCCGTTCACTGAAGCTCCTCTGCCGCCGTCCGATGTAGATCCTCTGCTGCCATTGACACAACATACCATCCGTACATTGCCGCATGTCTAAACTTATTCATGCAGCTTTTAGGTTACAAATGGCCATGCGATCATCAGCTTACAAATGTGCCAGGGCCTTTTCCAATGGTTATGGACTTTAGCCATAATCCCAATTTCAAGTGGGCTCATTGTGTCCATGGTCTCCTACCCTCAGTCCTTACTATAGTATACCAAAATTTTAATTCTATATCCAGGTAATTAAGGCCTCATAGTATCACTTTTGGCTACGGTTACGAGTCTTGCATATCTTATCGGCCAGTAAGCGATAGTTAAAGACGATGTCCAATCGCTCTGAAACCCCATTGGTGAGGTATTTCAACCTTAATTTTAAGTCCGACCAAAGTGTTCCTCCAGATACGGGCTTTAAGATTTCAAGTGAAGTTACTCTATGGGTTTTTTATATCCTTTGTCACTCCTATCTTTTATCATGTTGTAGTGTTCTTGGTTCATCGTCTTACAATTGAGTGCATTTTCAATTGTAACTTTCTAAGTCCATTAGATTTTTAATTTAATATAAGCTTTGGTGTTAAAAAAAACTTGAAATCTAGCATTGAAGTGCGGTTTATGTTTTTGCTTTGTATTTCTGGTTTGTCACTTTCTCAACCACAAATAAATCGAGTTGAGACAAAACGCATGACACAGTAATCATCATATATTATTTTTAATCTCTCTCCCCCCTCCCCCTCCCTCTAATTTGTTAATTTGAGAGACATTTAAAAGACAATTACAAAACGGAAGGCTTACCAAGAGATTTAAGCCATCCTATATATATATGTATGCATATATACTAATTCTAATATATACATAGTGTAGTGCATTTATTTTGTTCAACAGTTAGTGATTATGCTGCCAAAGAAACTTTAGATATATATACAATTTCAGTTAGGTAAATTAACTAAATTTTTTTTAAATGGTTAGCAGTTAACACATGCACAAATGGGCAAGCACATGGGTTGGGTGAAATCATGAAAAGATTGGTTTCTCAGCTTTATACTAAAATAAAATAAAAATATCTCATAATAACATAGTTCAATATTTTGCTTACGTTAAACATAACATGCCGTCGACAAAGATAAAAAAATCTTTGTTATTACCAAAAGATAAACGCTTTGTTTTTTTTCATCCTGTATTTTTTTAATTATATCTTCCTTTTCACTTTTCTTATCCTGTTTGTTTATGTCTTTGATTATTTTATTTACATCCTTAAACCGAATATAATATATATCTCTCATATTACTAAGCTTTTGTTGGCTTTTGCAGAGAGGCACGTTTGCATGGGAAGCTAATCGATAATGTTGCAGAAATTATGCTACCTTCTGAGGTACGATACATCTCTTTCTGTAAATATGTGTTGTGTATATAATGTACTAATATCAGTTTAATTTATGCATTGTCGATTTCTTTTCATTGCTAAATCACCCTCAAAAGGGGTGCCACAAAAAGTACTTTCAATAAAGCTTACTTTAGGAATTTACAAAAGAAAATGCTGTTTTCGTTCTTTAGACATTTTTAGGAAAAAATAAAGAAAATCTAACCCCATTGACCATGATATATATTCTTTGTTTTGATCTTTGACACGTACATATATATTGTGACTTGTGAAAGCTTAAGCCTTGAGGTGCGATTATCCAAGTTTGGCTTATATGTTAACATGGGAAAAAGAAAAATCATGGCAGCTACCATTGAACAATTGGAATATATTTTTTTATATATACTTGTGTCAGTGTCAAACACTAATACTTAAGACAATAAGAGCATGTGCAATGGAGGTGAGAGGGTTGCTTAGCATATTAAAAATAAATAAATAAATAAGCACTCTAAATAGGGTGCTAGAGTTGATCATGGTCTAAGTAGGCTTAGTATAGTTCTTAGTACTTATGTAATAATTATGTATAATACAATACCTTATTCACTATGTATAAATTGAAATCCCCTTTACTTAGTTTTCATGAGGTTCTGCATTATTTATATTTAAAGATATAAGTAATACAGTTGGGATGAATTTTTACTACTCTGGAAGTATATGTTGCTTGAGCTTTACTTTGCTTTCTCCATTTGTTAATAGTCAAGCTTATTTATGTCCATGATCATCTACATTCACATACTTATCATACCAATTTACATGTATACAATGCAAACAGTTAATTACACTTTATAGAAAGTTTAGCTAATTGTTTTTGTTTGGGGTTTACATAAGAAGAAGGACATAAATGGAAAGTGTTCAACTTATGAGAGGATATCATCAGAGGAGATGAGCTCGTCAAGTATCTCCGGAACAAGCCCCTTCAAGCCTAATCTTGAATTCACTTTGGGTCGATCTCACTAAGTTATTGTTTTAGCTAGCTAGTAATTAATTAGTAATAGCTACTATTTAATTTTGCTAATGACTTTTATCGATATTCATATCAATTGAATGTTTTGTTTTAAGCTTAAATCTCAATGTCTCTCCGAAGGTTGAAAAAAACTCTTATATATTGGAAAAAATGTTATGTTTTTCTAAAAGTAAAAGGGCTAAAAAATGTTAAGTTTATTCTACAAATATATTTTTATTTTTATTTAACAGTTCGATGTTAATGGGATGGAAGTGTATATATATATATATATATATATATATATATATATATTATTATAAACTATAACAACCAGGATGAGTTGGCCTGATTGTAAACGGTTTGCGGCTGCAAGTACGGCCTCGTGTTCGATTTGCACTGGCCACCAGAGAATTTATATGCGGATTTACTCTGGCGCCCGAGACCGAAGATCGTTTCATGGCCATAACCTATCCTGGGGTATCGAGTCCACGGCGTTAAAGAATTCGGTCTCTAGTCTGAACCATCACGGTAGGACCAGGACATTCGGTTATAAAAAAAAATAAACTATTATAACAGAGAAAAATGAAAGACGTAAAAGAGAAAAAGCAGAAAAAGGAGATTTGGGAAAAGGTTTAAAAGAAAGAGAAAAAGAGGACATGAAAGAAAAGAAAGCAAACAAATAAAGCGAACGCTTAAAACTGATAATATATAGAGGAATACCCTGAGATAGCGCTAAAAAGTTTTTGTCACAAAAATAGCCTTTAAGAAGAAAAATGACCTAAATAACCTTTATTAGAGGGTTAATAAAATGACTAATATACATTTATACCCCTTGGGTTAACTAATCTAGACTAGGCCTGGGCGTTTTTACCCCAACCCGAAGTATCTACCTAAACCCGAACCGAAAACACCGAAACCGGATCCGAACTGTTATATAAAAATAACCGAACGGGACTTATGAGCTTAGTACTTTGGAGTTTGGTTATAACCCGAACCGAACCGAAATCCGAAGTAGGATCCGAAGATATATGAAATTAGTTAAATATGTTAATGTTTTTATATATGTTTAAGTGATTTAGATATCTCAGAGTATTTAAAATATTTTTGTAATTTGTTTTATTTAATATTTTGATATGTTTTAGTTAATTAAGATAGTTTAATTAGTTTTTAATTAGATTGGTGAATAATTTATATATTTTAAAATTTTTATTGTCAATTTTTGAAGTTTAAAAAATATTTTTTTGGACGATTTCAAACTTTGGTTACAATCCGATCTGAACCGAATCCGAAAGAAACCGAACCGAACTGAACCCGATTTGATAATTAGTAAAACCCGAATGGGACTTATGAGCATAATACCGAAAAACCGAAAATCCAAATAAACCGAACCGAAACCGACGGGGCCCCCGAACGCCCAGCCTAATCTAGACTTAGGGTTTAGAATTATGGGGTGGGGTTTTGGGGGTGAGGTTTAAAATTAAAAAAAATAATATAAAAATTAATTTTTTGAAAATAAAAAAAGGTTAGTTTTGTCATTTTTGTTCTTGAAGGCTATATTTGTGACAAAAACTTAAAAAGGGTTATTTGAGAGATTTGCCCTAATATATATATATAGCGTTTTACCAATCAGTGTGAATTTTATATTATTAATAGAACTTGGATGTGAATTATGGCTAATATATGATTAATGATTACCCTTATTATTGCCCTTGAGATTTCGAAGTGGGTATAAAGCATATGAAGTGTCTGTCACCATAAGCTTTCCGGAAAGATAAATAACTTGTACAATAAAGCAAAGAATACCTCTTTATTCTCATAAGAAGAAAAACAATATCTCGTGTTTTTTTAGGTCCAAAGTATTGTTTTTGGGACATTTTCTAGAAATACTTGTGTAATTATATCACTAAGGTTTTCATAACGAAAAAGTAAAAGACAAAAGATAAAGAAAAGATAGAATAATTTAAAGGGTGATGTATACGGTAGATTCCCACCAAAGAATATGTAGTTCATTGCTTTTTCTAAGAATGTGTTTGATGTTTCCTTACTCTTCAACACTCGAGCACACGTGACTCTATTTAAGAGTAAAAACAACTAACCACCCGACAGTCAATATATAAATTACCAATTGTACATGGTTGAGCTTTCCTGATTTTCTGATGGACATGAATTGAGTGTAGATTGATGACATTTGATTTCAAAAGATAACGTTCATAAATCACAACCTGACTAAATATTTACGATGTGTAAACACTAAAATGGTAAGTTGTATAAGGTTAACGGACAAAAAATGTAAATTAATTTAAAAAAAAAAAGATAATCGTTTTTCAACTGAAATACTTATGTTAGAATCTAGTTATTTTCCATAGTTCGTGTGAAAGTTGTATATTTCCTGAATAACCATTATCTCCATAATAATGTTCATAGTGGTTACAAACTCTAAGCTGACATGAAGATTTCATTTGGGCGTAACTCGTATATTCCTGGAATTAGCTCAAATAACCGACGGCATATACCAAACCGTGCTTAATCTATTCAATAACTCGCAGTTTTCCACTTTGTTTTTGAGTTCAGGAACTTAATCATCTTTTAAAAGTTTCTTAAGACACTAAATTTGAGTTCTTTTAAGATTTTAGTTAACATGTATGCTCAAGTTTCTGATGTATGCACCACAGCTAAGCGATTTTAATGTATCCTCTACAAGCTATATCCCAGATAAAATACAACATTGCATTGATCTACTTCGTGCACTCTAATACATGGTGCTCTTATAAGCATATCGCATTTAGTGAATCAAAATAAACCTCAACCACTGTCAGATTATACATGAGCTCTTCACATACACATTTCTAGATCATTTCCAATCATCTCTTTTTGTAGATCACTATTAGAAGAAAATAGAGAAAATGATTTTGCTCCGATGAATTTCATAACAGAAGAATGTTATATTTTTCTCTATTTGTTTAGAAATTTTATTTTTCTTCAAATCTAAAATAGCATTTCTCTATAAATAAAGACAAATAGTAGTCACCTATTATAAAATAATACATTAAAGCAAAATCTATATCTCTATATTTGATTACTTTCATTTATAACAGAAATCTCTAAAATAGAAATAAGTTAGATATGCTCTTAGCAACGTAGCTTTATTTGCTGCTCATGGTAACCTCAAGTTAATTATGGCATACATTAATCTTTCTACTGTACATAGACATGGAATACCTTTTATGTCTTGTCGACTTAATTAAGCTTTTAAATTTGAAATGTGAACCAACTAGAGTTGGAACTAGTAGCCTATCATACCCAAATATTTTTTGAAGCACTAGATTCAAAGATTTCTCTTGTGATTTAGATAAATCATGGTAATTTCAATACCTAGATTCTTTGTTGCTAAGCTTGTTTTGTTGTGTGCTAAACATTAAAATCTTTATTTCCAACTCGGTTTTTAAACTTTCCCAAAACCTCATTAACTAGTTTTATATGCTTTCTTACTTATCTATGATTATGTGGATTAATGTCTACCAAAAAATTAGCTAATAATCACTCATATAAAATCAAATAATATATTGAAAAGCTTATCCAATTTCATTGTGAGCGTGATTTATATACAAACGATATAATTAAGAACATTCCGCCGAAGTCCTCCATATATTGAAATGGTGATTAATATCATAGTCACCCAAATTGTTTAGGACAAATCTAATATAGTATATGGTTGTCTTCATTGTATTGGTAGTCGCATTTGACAACTGAGACACGGTCTTCTGTCACTGTCATGTCACGTGCAGAGTGAAACATCCGAAACGTTTTTTGTTATAAATTATAACAAGTAAAATGCGAGTGTTTGAAAGTAAAACAGAATATGAAAGGCATGCAAAAGGTAGTAATCATGCACCAATAATTGTGACATATACCTACCCACTCATCTAAACTAGTAAACCACACACTACTATTTTGCAAACAAAATTATATTCATACCAAATTATATTTCTTTTACCAATTGATTCAGCGAGATATTTAGAAATTATTCAAGTATCTTTATTATATATTTGTATTAAAATATTTACCTTTTGTTTGTATTTTCTATTTTTGGCTTTCTTATTTTAATTAGGTATAAGTTTTTTTCTAGCTTATAGATTTATTATAATTAGTTGTTTAAATTTAAAGTGATATTTAGTTTTGATTTGATTAATAAAGAAATGAGAGATTTACACTAGAAGCCACTTTACATGTTTTAATATCAAGAAAAGGCACATCTTGCTACACAGACACTTTTTGTGTGAAAAGACCTAACTTGCCCCCGAACTGTGGACAAAAAACGGTTGGGCTTTAGTTAGGGCTGGTTTCGATTTTGAATTTCGAAATTTTAGGGCAACCTAGATAAGGCCCTTCATCGATTTATTTGGGAGTTTTTTACTTTTTACAGTGGAGAAAAACAAAAGAGGCGAGAGTTGGAAGATTTAGGTGTGCGACACAGTATTAAAAAGTGTGGCGGTTGTTAACGATTTGCTTAGCTTTGAGAAGGGAGATATGACGATCGGAGATGATAGTCAGAGCGTTGGAGTCGGCTATAATCTTTTCAACCTTCGTAAGAAACCAGAGCCAAGGACTGTCTGTCTCGCCATCAACAACAGCAAAAGCAAGAGGAAATACTTGAAAATTGGCATCTTGACCGCTAGCGGTGAGGAGGACCCCTTTGTATTTTCCAGACAGATGCGTGCCATCAATGACGAGGACATGGCGAACACGACGGAAGCCTTGTATAGAAGCATAGGAAAGCATAGAGAAATCGTGATTCACCGTATTCATCAAGTTCCGTTTCGATAGCAGTTACGGTACCGGGATTGGTTTGTTTAAGTCTCTCAAAGTATGCAGCAAGGTTGAGGTATGAATCCTCTGCTTTACCGACGGTGACATCTACAGCTTGTTCTTTTGCCCTGTGGCATTTCATGTATGAAGCAGAGACGCGCAGGTCCTCCAGTACAAGCGGCTGGAGCTGAGCAGCTTTAGGCCCCTCGTTGGGTTCACCATAACGAGAGCGATAAATATGAGCGATAACTCTTGACGTCGCCCTCCTCTTATATTGATCACGCTGGTCCAAAGGGCAGCTGTGATGGAGCTTCGCTTTCTTGATAGTGTAATAACCACATGTGGTGAGTTCTTTGGCAAATATGCGCCAATCACAACGGGTATCGTGGCAACTAAGAACAAAAGAGTCCCTTTTAGTTCGGGTTTGTCTGAAGTGGAAGCGATTCTTGATAGCATAGATTGCTAACCCAATTTGGCAGTCTTTTTTGTTGCATAGAGTTTACCCACGATAGGTTCGCCGTCAGAATCATCTAAGTTAAGATCTGGAACATCGTCAGCCTCGTAGGATATGTCATCAAAGAGAGGGGGGATATCAAACTCCTCATCGCTGATTTCAGATAGAGGTCTAGTCTCTAGTGGTGGAGGGGTTGCAGGAGTCGGGTGGTTAGCAGCACCTTGCAGTGGGGGTGTTGTACATGCAGACGGATCTCTGCCCGGTGTACGCATGTACGGCGATCTGAAGTGTACAGACGGTATTGTTGACGGGTGTACAGTTGGTGAAGTACGCGTAGGCCCCGAGCTAGTTTGTCCACGTGTACTTTCTCTCTGGTGTACGCCTAGAAAGTCTTAGGTCTTTCTTCCAATCTGTATCATCTTCGCCGGATAAACGGACAGTATGATCAAACACCCCGCCTGTGGTACACTGGTAGGTTTGAGGGGCTGTTTTAGGGACATGAATCCCGACCATTATCTCAGCTGCATTAGACCCCCAAGTGTTTCCTCTAACAAAGGGTCCCAAAAGTCATGATCATAACCACGAACTGGTACATCAATGTCTAGAGGTTGGGAACCTTCAGATAAAGTCTCTTCTTCATCGTCTAATAGCCATGAATCAGGGATGTTGTCAGGATCCTCCTTGAACATTTCTTCTAGCATCTCATCACCACATGAAAGAGTTTCGTCTTGAATGGAGACTCGGTTAGGTTTGGAAGGTTCAGTTGCAGTAGGACATGTGGGGGCAGAATGTAAACGATGGTTCACATTAGAAGGGGAAAAGGACATGCCTTGTTGGAGTTCATCGTCATCAAAAAGTGAGAAACTTGGCATTTTCGATGAAGCGGTGGAAGGGGGGGGGAGGGTGTTGAAATCGGGCCTTATTGGTTGGTTAGGGGTGGAGAAGAGAAATGGATTGTCGCTAACTTGGCTTGAAGGCGGTTTGTCTACGGTTGGCCCAAAAGTTACAAACAAATTCATGGTCGGGTGAGCTGCTAAGTGATGGAAGAAGTAGGAGACACCTCCGTCGTTGGTCTGTACCACCGGTGGTGTGGTAAGACCGGTGGCAAGCTCTTTGGTGTTAGGAGGCCAGTAACTCAAGACAGGAGTTGGAGCGGGATGTGTTAAGGTAAAGAACTCCTTCGCGTTCTGTAATTCATGCAAGGGTATCCCAGGGCGGACAGGTACAATCTTTGACATCTTCTTCTTGTCTATAACAAAAGTCCAAAGAGAGTCCTCGGATGCCCACTCTCCAGGGATTACCATACAGTGGTCCGTCATGAGCGCCTGCGTTTTGTTATTAAAAAAAAATGAGTCCCATAAGGTAATCTCTTATGAAACTTACGTTGTGTCTCAATTGATGGATAAGTCGAAAACATACCTCTTCTATGCTGCACTAATCTGGGAAGCTAAAGTGAACTGTGTACTGCAAAAAAACGTGTTTTTGCTAGAAATGAAGAAGATGGAGAAAAGGAGAGGAGCTTTATGAAAACAAACATAATCTGGACCGTCAGTTGCATAAAGTTAAAAGAATATCCAATGGTTAGAAAAGTAGACAAATAAATGTCTTGTCCATTACACGTTATTGTTCGTGGGCCGTTGAGATGAAAATAAAATGAACGGTTGGGGTTGTTACCCGCTTTTATTATGGTTTCATTCCCCGACGAGATTGTTAGGAATGGACGAGGCTTCTATGATTAATGGGAAGCTGTTAGTATAAAGTGTCTGTGTAGCAACAAGTGCTCTTTTGTGTTAATAGAAACTTAAATGTGCCTCTGACTGTAATATTCTCTAAGGAAATTTAGCTTTGAGAGATGAGTATTATTTATTCCTTGTATTGATTAGATTAAATTCATCAATCAAAAAGAAAATTTCAAGCAAGGTTCTCTAGAATCTCTTGGTTGAGCTTCCATGCCTCAAGTGAGGATTATCTAATTTCTTGGTTGAGTAGTTTATCGTTGCTTCCGCTCCATCACCAATTATATAACTACATGAAATGTAAATTTTAAAGACTTAGTTTTTTTTCTTTCTTTGTTTATGTTTTGTCTTCTCTTCACTCAACGATGAGTATTCTCTAGATCTTGATCTAGTTTCTGTCAAGCCGGAGTGGTGAAGGCGTGGTTTGATCTTCATGTGTTTTAATCGTTTTTCGGTGCATGCACAAAATGGTCGGATTTGATTGAGTTCTAATAGTTGTTTGAATTGAGTTCGCTTTGCCTCATATATGTTTCAATCTTCGGCCCTTCTCGGGAGGATTGAACCGGGTTGTTTGGAATTGCTCCATGTCATCTCCTTTCCAGACCTGATTGAGATTTAATCATTCGTCATGCTCCAACTTGGCAGTTCAAGTCGTTGCTTCTCCGACATCACCTCTTTCTTTCAAAGGCTTAGGAACTCGAAGTTATGTCGCACCGGTTTTAGAGATGTAGTTTATTTGCATGTGTTATTCTCTAGGACTTGGTGTTTGGGTACCCATTCGGGTTCGAATCGGGTATTTCAGGTTTTCGGGTTTAAACTCATAGGTCTCATTCTAATATTTTATTAATACGGGTCGGTTCGGATAATAAAGTTTCGGGTTCGGTTCAAATTTGTATTGCATCGTAAACCCCATAAAGTAATCATATATAGTTCGGATTTGGGGTATATCGGTTCAGTTTGGATATATTCGAAGTAAAAAATAAAATTTAAATAAAACATAAAGAAAACACTTAAATTGAATAGAATAATATGTTAAATCAATCATGAAAACAAACATCATCTGTAAACCATATGCATTACCTTACATATAAAGTAGACTTGTTATTTATTCGAGCAAATTATAGAGTACTTAGTTATATAAATATTTAAGTTATTTATTTATATTTTAATATATATTTGTATATATCATATCAGCATAAACATTGAACTGGATATTTAAAATACTTATATATATATATATAAAATATTTATATTGACTATTAATTTTAGATATTTCGGGTTATCCGTTCGGGTTCGGTTAATAACACTTTGGGTTCAGACATTTTTGCACTTTTCTACAAAATCTGTTCGGGTATTTTTACAATTCCGGTCAAATAACGGATCAGGTTTTTTGATTATGGTTTGTTTAGAATTTCGGGTTTCGGATTTTTTGTCCATGTCTATTATTCTCTGCAAGAGAGTTCTTGTTTGATGGGTTTTTCCCAATGTTGGCTCCATCGTTTTCTCTCGCAAAGTTTGGTCTGGTTTGTATATGTTTCTAAGTGTTCCAATTGTCTATATCTTTCCTCTTGACTCCCATGTGTGGGAATTTGCCGTTGGGGACTAATGTTTACTCTACTGACTATGTTATCAGGAATTCTCTTAATTGCCGGCTATGTAATGTTGTTATGTTAATATAAATTTCCTTCAGTGAAAAAAATCTTTTCAGACTATTACTTTTAAATGACTATACTCTTACTAAATATGTGTGCGTCCTTTTTTTTGGTTTTAACAAGTTCAAAGTTATATTCCTCTGTTCCAAATATATGGTGTTTTAAACTTATGTACATCTATTAAGAAAGTTACTTTTTGTTTTTAAAATATTGCTAAAATATAAATTAAAATTTATTTAACCAATTACAAAAGAAAATACGAAATACTACTCACTACATATTATGAATAAATTTAAAAATTACTCAGAAAAATGAAATATCTTACATATTGTAACATTAAAAACTCTCTAAAACATCATACATTATGAAACGGATGTAATAACTATTATAATGACAAAATAATACTATTATATATAGAAAATGATATAAAAGAGAGATGGCACAAGTTAGTAGATCCACAAGAATGAGAAGGAGAATTATGGGAAAAGAAAATAATTGGTCTCTCTCTCCCCCTTAGATAAAAGCCTTTCATCAGTCCTTTTTCCTTGGGTTAGCTCAAATTTATTGACTTTCCTCTTAAATTGTTAATACTTTAAGACAAAAATAAATATGTATATATATATATATATATAATTGTATTACAAATGTTTGAAATAATATTTGCGACTCAGTGAATAAATTCTTGCCTAAAAATGAAACCATATCTCTGTAAAAGGTTTTAAGTAACCATATTCATGTAAATGTGAGTGATTTTTTATCAATAAAACATCAAATTTGAGTTCCTTTTAGGATAAATGTAAGACCAACTCCATTGAAGGGCCCCACCACTTTTGTTAATGATCTGTCCTAAAAACTCCAATTTAAGGAGCGGTCTTTACACTGTTTCGTGGGCCCAACTGACACGTGGCGGCCCACGATTGGTTAGTTTTTAAATTTTTTTTTTAAAAAAAAAAAATCAAAAAACAAAAAAAAAAGTTAAGGACCCCATATGGGTCCTTAACCGATAGAGATGCTCTAAGTAATTTTTGCATGAGCTATTTCTGTCTCATCATTTGCTATAAGTACTGCAAGTAATTTCTACGTAAGCTATTTTTTTTCATCCATTAAACAAATTAAATAGTAGCTATGTAAACATAAATAAATAGTTTACACACACACAGTTGACAAAAAAACAAGTTTACACACACACATATATATATATATATATGTTTTAAATATTTTTTGCTTTGCTTCAGTCACTCTCTCTTCTCTCTGCGTTTGAGGCAAAGACTGAAACACTGCTCAATGTTTTTTGTTGTCGTACGAACAGAAGAGCACGAAGTCCACAGAATGTCAAAAAGTATATATTATTAATTCATCATTACATTATCATTTCATCTTTGGACCAACGTACACACTCTTTCATTAACGTGTCACAATCTTGACGTTTGATTTGTTGGTTCTCTGCTGCTCTGCCAGGCGTCAGATCTGATATTGCCAAATGCTGCAAAGTGATATACTGAGCAACAAGAAAGTGACCAGTAAAGTTGACGCTCCTTGTTTTCACCTTCAAGAGAAATCTCTTTCTGCTTCGTTTTCTATTTTGTCTTCTTTTCGAAAATATAACCTGTAACTGCAAAAAAGTTATAACCTTACAAATATAAGAAAGTCTTTTTTTTTGGGTGTAGAAACTGATCGGGCGTGGTTTAGAAATTTTCAAATAGTGTGGTGTTTCTGGTATGATCGTGTATACTTAACCTATTATTTTGTTTAATTTAAAAGTAATTATTATGAAGAAATTTAATTAATAAAATATTAGGATGCATCCATATATTTGAATTGTAAATCTACATATGTAGTGATAAGTACAAAGACTGGCATTTGTATATCCACTGATCAAACATAGATAACTACTTTGCATTTTGGCTAAACTAAAAATATTTATTAATGATAATGAAAGTTTGGTTACATATGAAATGAAACCACAATCTGCTTTTCAACCATTTTGAATTTAAGAGACTACAAAATGTTTTAAAAAACCTTTAAAAAAATTAAGAGATTAAATCTAAGTTTCTAACAATGGTAAATTTGAAGTTAGTAAGACATTCTAGAACAAGAGAGAACAATTTAAACTCTCAATCCAAAACGTCTTTTGCTCGATTGGACTAACGAGACAAAAGCAAGAACATACATGAAGGCAAATTCAGTCGAACACTCACTTAAGTGACTCCAAACAGCTTCGACGGCCGCAGCAAGCTACGCCCCAGAGCACCACTGGAGGAGGAAGCCGACAAAAATCCCAAGCTAACGAAACAAAAGACAAAATGTAAACCTGAAGCGACGCCATTAAAAATGGAATGCATGAGTTATGGTCAAGCACATGCGGTACTCCTCAAAAGGCCACGCGACATAGAAGATGCGGCAGATATATGAGGGTACATAAAGCTCTTTGCCAGAGCTTAGTAAGGAAGTAAAGCACAAAAGTAATGTGAAACTCCTTGAAAGCAAGCAATGTAACCGGCGAGTGAGAGCTTTTCTTTGAATGCAAGAGGCACCTTCATACTCAGAACAGTGGGTTGTCCTCAAAATCCTAGGATTCGACATCGAGAGCAGTAAGGAAAAACCAATTGTTTGTCGTAGGTACTGGTTGTCGTCTCTTGAACTAAGGAACATAGCTCCACGGTGGTGGGCCTCACAACCAACCTTCACTCAAAATAGAGAGGATGACCTCTACCGAGACCTTGAAGCAAACCGTTTGAGGAAACCGACTGGGATGAGACGACAAGACATGAGCGGTGACGGAAGCGATGCGTCATACTTTCTGGCAGGTCTTGGATCCCAGATCTGAACTAGAACCAAGCACAGTCAGTGGCTAAAAGTAAATCAAAGGCTCCCAAATATAATATTGACTCATCTTGCCTCTCTGTAGTTTTAGAGAAGCCAAAAAACCTTGATTGCAGATAAATCCGGCAGAAACCCAAAACATAGCACTATACAAGAAGGAGAGATAAGGAGAGTCTTAAGGAATAATTAGTTAATAGTAAAGTATACCCTACTTGTAACTTTGTATAAGTACTTTTTACATACCTAATAAAAAAGTATTCAGCCTTCTATTTATATGGTATCAGATCAAGTTGTACCTAACTAAAGCCGCCTCTCTTTATTTTTCAAAATTTTCTCTGTTTCTCGAGCAAACCATGTCAAACAGCTCGAACCCCTGGGGGTCCAATTCTGAAACCATTGTTATTATAAACACGACAACAATACTCAACATCAATATGAACAACCTTACCAAACTCACAAGCTCGAACCTTCTCATGTGGAGTTGTTAGGTCTATGCTCTTCTCGATGGCTACGATTTGGCTGGTTATATCGATAGATATGTTGTTTTCCGTACAACAACAATCACTACTGATGATGAGATCGCTAACAATTACTCTTACGTGTTATGGAAGAGACAAGATCACTTAATCTACAATGCCTTACTTGGAGCAATCACAGTGACATTGCAGCCACTCCTCTCGATGGCCATAACGACAACAAAGATATGGAGAACTCTTAGATCAACCTATGCTAAGCCAAGCAGAGTTCATGTCCAGCAGATTTTTCAACAACTCGACAACTGAAAGAAAGGAAGAAGTCTAGTGATGAATTCTTTCAGGGTCTCACCACTCGCTTTAACTAGTTGGCGCTGCTAGGTAAAACACTTGATCATGAAGACCAAATTAAACATATTTTGGATGGTCTCCCATAGGAATATAAGATGATTGTCGATAAGATAGATGGTCATGACACACTTTCATCGCTTACTGAAATTCACGAGAAGCTTGTCAATCAAGAGGCCAAACTTCAAAGTGTCGCTGCTTCTTCTCCCTCTCCTTTAGTGACTATAAACTTCACAAACTACAGGTTCCTCTATCAATAACCGAAACAACAGCCCACACCGTGGAGGTTATCGTGGTAATCAATCTCATTAGCCGCAACACTTCAACTCACACTATCAATCATCGCAATCTCGTGGTTATAAAGGAATGTGTCGTATTTGATTTGCTTATGGACACAGTGCTCACCACTGTCCATAACTCCAAGGAGGTTGTTTGAGATAAATGAATAATCAAAAACCAATGCGTACCTCCAACTCGTGGCAGCCACGAGCTAATGATGCTAATTCTTCATTCTACAACCAGAATGCTTGGCTCCTTGACAGTGGGGCAACGCACCACCTTACGTATTGATGCAATCGAGGACGAGCCAACCTTAGAGGAACCTGATGATGAACCTGAATGGATGCAAGAACCAAGTTATTATGAAGAAGAGGGCGTGGATCAGGCCCAAAATGAAGATGTCTCTCTCTCAGCCCAAAAGAAGTTCAAAGACCAGAAAGAAAATCCATTTGTCATATCTGTTGGGCCCATCACGAGATCCAGGTCTAGGAAAATAATTAAGAAGATTGTTGGCCTTATTCGGAACCAAAAAAGTAAAAAAGAAATCCTTGGCCCAACCACCACCATCCCAACCACCTTCATTTTCTCTGCTGTTTCCTATAACAGCTAGTTTATTTATGTTTTTATTTTATTTCTTTCCCCTAGGTGGTCATGCACGAAACTACAACTCCCAAGACCCTCATGCACGAGTTGCTCTTGTTTTTCCTTTTAAATTGTTGCTTTGTTTAAGTTCTGAACTCAATCATCATTTTTATCAAAAACTTTTTTCTTCTTGGTGATTCATTTGTTCTTTGAACAACTTGATTGTGAGGTGTGTGAACCCAAAACAATCAACAAGCTCTCAAATTGACTGGTGTGTCGAATCCAGAGTGAGAGAGTGGAGTATCTGAGGCCATTCCGCAACCTCAGTGTATCAGTCCATCGATTCCCTTCAACCCAACCATATATCAACCCTATTTCGTCCATCAAACCAATATCCATCAAAACCTTCATCTTTCAATCTGTTACAAAGTAGATCCAACCAAAATCATAGTGGAAATCCTTGGGGAAGAAGTCATTAAGCGCATGATCTCAATAAATTGGCGATTCATTAGCCTTACAATGGTGGTGAGGAACTGGCTATAACAGATGTTTCAGGATTACAAATCACACATACTGGTTCTGCCTCCATATCTAGACCTTCTAAAACACTTAAACTTCAAAAAAATTTATGTGTTTTGAGTGTATATAAGAACTTGATTTCAGTTTATCTTCTCTACAATGCTAATCAAGTCTCTGTGGAATTTTCCCTTCTTCTTTTCAGGTGAAGGATCTCAGCAATGGGTTTGGTTGCTTCAAGGACAAGCAAAAGATGATCTATATGAGTGGCCAATACCCAATCCCCAAGTTGATGCTTCCTACCTTACTTACCCTAATATCATACCCACCATATCTCAGTTGCATCACCGGCTTGGGCACCCTTCTTCTTCTACTTTAAAAATTAGTTGATTCCACATTTTCTTTGCCTTGTTTCTATATTTCTTCTACCATCTCTCCTTGCAATGATTGCCTACTTAATAAAGCTCAAAGGCTTTCATATCATCAAACCTTCATTGTCTCCTCTAACCCCATTGAATATATTTTCAATGATGTTTGGCAATCTCCTATTCTCTCAACTCAAAACTTCAAGTATTACCTTCAACTTGTTGACCATTTCACTTGATATTCATGGTTTTTTTCCATTGATAGACAAATCCAAAGTTAAAGATATTTCAACAAATGCAAACCTCTTACGGAAAACAAGTTCCAAACGCAAAAGTAAAATCTCTACTCTCATAATGGCGAGGAGTATCTAGATCCATGTCACTTTCTCTCTACTCATGGAATCACTTATTTAACCACACCACCCCATATCCCGCGCATAATGGTTTGTCTGAAAGGACACATCGCCATGTTGTGGAGACTGACTTATCATTGTTATCTTCAGCCAACATGCCCTTAACCTACTTGCCCTTAGCCTTTGCAACAACAATCTTCATCATAAATAGATTACCAACACATGTCCTATCCAAAATCTCACTTTACCAAAAGTTCTTTAACTTATAACCAAACTACCAAAAACTTTGTAGCTTTGGTTGTCTGTGTTTCCCTTGGTTACGGTCGTATGCGCCAAAAAAATTTGAAACCCGGTCAACACCATGTATCTTTTTTAGACATTCCTTAACTCAAGTGCTTATCAATGCCTTGAACCAGTCTCTGACTGCATATATGTCTCTGTTCATATTCATTTTAACAAAACATAGTACCCTTTCCCTAAGCTCATACATCCCATAAAACCAACATTGAACAAACCATCCATACATCCATCTTACACCATAATTTCCATACCCTTGTCACTCATACAATCGCCTTTGCCGACTCTGAGCAATCATCCCTTGAGCAGTGATTCATTACCATTATCATCAACACAACCATCATCGGACACTACTCATCTTACTTCATCAACTCCACTCCATCACTGGTCAAATTAGGACCTCCTACTTTCAACACAAAAGCAATTATTCCTACACAATAAGCTCCACAAGACGCTCTGAGACGCTCCATGACAACACACTCACATAACAATATCGTTAAACCCGTTACAAGGTACAATCTCTTTCCTACACTTCAGTCTGATCCACACTGATTCTAGTTAACCTTGTAACAAGCAATTAAGCATGCAGGCATGCTGCAATTAATTCATAGTTCACGTCCACCACATACAATCACACAAGGGATCTTGTTGTTGTAACAAAGAGAATGAATGTAGTGGGCTCGTTGGGTTTTCACAATCAAATACAATCATGATGGTAGTATTTACAAATACAAAGCACGAATTATTGCAAAAGGATTTCATTAACAGTAGGGAGTTAACTATATGGAGATATTTAGTCTAATAATAAAGTTTATAACTATAAGAATTGTTTTAGGTACGGCGATCAATAGTGAATGGCTTGTGAAAGAAATTAATGTCAACACTGCCTTTCTACAAGGTCATCTCAGCCGAGATTCACATATTCAAACAGACCCTCACATGTTTGTCATTTACGTAAAGCTATTTATGGTCTGAAACATGCTTCGAGGGCTTGGTATTCTGAGCTAAAATCCTACCTCTTCATAGCTGGTTTTAAGAACTTGATCTCAAACACACCTTTCTTTATCATGAAGCACAATGGCATATTTTTTTACGTGCTAGTATATGTTAATGATTTATTGGTTACCTGAAGTGATCAGAATCTGGTTCAACATGTTATCACTACCTTAGCCAATCGTTTCTCCATCAAAGACATGGGTGAACTAAGTTATTTCCTTGGGATCGAGAAAATTAGAACTAACTAAACTATATGATTGATCTTCTGCTCAAGACTAATATGTTAAATTGTAACCATATTGTTATTCTGTCACCTACATGACCAAAGCTTACTCTCTGCCATGGTTCTACTTTATTTGACTCGTACAAGTATCGCAAGATTGTTGGGAGCTGATACACTAAAAATCGGATCTTGCTACTGTCAAGTTAACAGTTGTAGTTGTAATACTTGAGATGCAATTCCAGAGGAACGTTTTACATTATATCTTAAGATTTTAGTTTCTTAGCTAAAACTTTCAGATTTAACAGAGAACAAGGTAAAAATAGCAGAGATCAAGGTACGGTTTGAGCTGTTTTAATTTGGTGAAAAGCTAGCTTAGGGTGATTAAACGAATGCTAGATATGATTAAGCCACACAAAAATTCAAGTTTGATTTAAGAACAAGCCCAAAACATAGATCAATGGCTAGAACAGCCCACTGTCGTGGTGCTTGTTCCTTTCTAAGAACAGCCCCGGAGACTAAGTTGTCACTTGTTCCGAGTTTTGTCTATGAACAGTAACGATCAGGCCTATTCAGTTCATATTACACCCTAATATCTACTTTCGCTGATTAGGGATATAATATTTATTCTAAACAGTTCAGGCAATCTATAACACGGTTAATGAATAGATGAAACCCTAGATCTAACATAAAGTGATCAAATTCATGCTAGCATTAAGTTAAGTTTAGAATAAAGGCTATCAATGAACAAACAACTTATTTGTGTGTATCTTAATAAATCTAACACCCTAACACCCTAAACTAACAAGATCGACTACTGAGCAATCATGGCAATAAACACAGTAAGAAATATTGAATAATACTCCATAAATCGAAATTAAAAACTAAAAATAGGGTTCAAGAAATCTTTGTTAATCGCGAGAACAAGGTGAAGATTCCTTTCTCCCTTATAAAGTATTGAATCCAAACAAGTTTTTACTGAAAAATATGAAAGAAAATTGAGTTGAGTGAGTCTGCCCCTCCTAATAGTCCGTGCCCCTCTTTTTAAGCTTTTTGTGGCGTTTGGAAGGTGGGGGAAATAAAATTAGAGTAAATCCTAAGAGAATTTGCAGTTTCCTAAAATATCTCCGCGGGGATCAAGGCTCTGCTTGATCTCTGGGGTTGTTCTCCGGGACATAATTCAAAATTTCCCTTTTTCTTTATGTTTCCCTCCAAAGTTCCACAAGCTCTTTTGTACTTGAAATGTCTCGAATAGAGCTGTAAGTACCCTACAATTGCTTGAGAAAGATCAATAAATCATAATCAAAGTATATTAAAAACACACTATATCAGGAGCCTTCAATACTTAGCTTTAACTCGAATAGATATTTTACACGAGGTAATCAGCTCTCTCAATACATGCATCAGCCAACAACAAATTGTTGGCTAACAGTTAAGCGCATTCTCATGTATCCTTCATGCACTCTAACTCATGACATCTCTTTATGCAAACAAGCAGCACCATCACTTCATGTGTACTCTGATGCGATCTGGACTGGTGACGCAGATGATTATGTCTCAACTAATATATATACATATCATCTTCCTTGGATCACAACCTATCTCTTGGACATCTAAGGAGCAAAAATGCCTCGCTCGTTCCTCCACAAAAACCGAGTATGGTATTGTTGCAAATACAGCTTCAAAACTTTGTTGGGTTTGCTCTCTTCTCATAGAATAAGGAGTCCATGTCCCTAAAACTCCTAAGGTATACTCTGAAAATATTGGTTCCTCTTACTTGTGTGTCCATCCAATTTTTCATTCCCGAATGAGACACATTGCAATCTAATATCAGTTTTTCGCGGTCAGATTCACAATGGTGTTCTTCGAGTATCTCATGTGTCCACAAAAGATCACTTAGCAGATGATCTTACAAAGCCACTTTCACGAGCACCATTCTAGGACCTAAGGAGCAAGATCGGTGTTACTCAAGCACCACCATCTTGAGTGGACAAATTAAAGAATTATGATATATTCTAAGCTTTTTGTGTAATTAGTTAATAGTACAATATACTCTATTTGTAACTCTGTATAAATACTTCTCACATACCTAATAATAAAATATTTAGCCTCCTATATATTGAGAAGACATCAAAAAATTGAGATTATAATAAAAAGCGCAAGAAGAGAACCGCAGTGATGAGAAACAAAAAGAAGTTGACTATAAAAAAATAGCAAATCGAAAGTAAAGAATTCAAAAAACAAAATAATATATTTAATTTTTTATTTTTTCAAATGCGGCGTCCGAGAACACTGCATTTTCAGAAAACAAAACCTCATTTTAGGCCTACAAAAAATACCAAGACTTAACATACATTTAAGGCCTTTTCTTTTCTGTATAATCTACACGGTATAAACAGATACCAACTATGAAATTTAATGTAGAATCCAACTTTTAACAAAGAAATGTAGATACATCTTCTACAAAAGAAAAAAGAATTGTAGAAACACAAAAGTGGAAGAAGCTTGGAATTTCAGTGTTAATTGAGTAGGTCGAGGAGCCTTTGCATGGGGAGAAGCTATGGTTTGGGTCCCATCAACGTTAATTTAAACGTCAATGCGAAACAGGTGCATGAATTTATGTATAGGTATTATATTTGAGAATAATTATAGTATTTCCTTTCGAAACACAATAATTATACTCCCTCTGTTCTTTAAAGATACATATTCTAAAAAAAAATTTGTTTCTAAAAGATCCATTTTAACATTTTCAATGTATTTTTTATTATCTATTGTAAACTTTAAAAAACTTAATTACACTAATTAATTTTTTATTGGTTTAAAATTATGGAAAGAAAATAAATATAAAAAACTATGTAAATTTATTGTGTTTTATAAAAAAGTGTGAAAAACTAGAATATAGATTTTTTAGAAATAAAGGGAGTATTATAGAAGTTTATATTAAGTAGATTCAATAATGTCAATCAGCTGTTTAAGCAAAAAGAAAATGTCAATCAGTTTTCCAATATTTGACATAGAGACATTGTTTAATATGTGATGTGACGAATGGCGATATATGTATAAATTTCTTCGAATTTAGATGTAAATATAAGAAACGAAAAAGGAATAATGCAGAGAGTGGAGAAGACATATAATAACAAAAATAAAATGTTCTCTTACAGGACAACGGATAATAAGGCGAAATTCTCGCGGGAACCAACGCCTCCTACTTTCTATCCCTTCCGTAATTAATAAAACAGACAAGAGAGATACGTACAAGTATACAACACTCAGATACTCATACATACACATTCTCTCCTATATATATATATATGACTTCGATTATGGACTTTTAAATAAATTTCTTTCAACTATTGGATTTTATTTTTGTTTTTCGCTCGATTAAAAGAATATTTTATCAATTGTTATGGTTATCCTTTTCCAGCAAATTGATGTACTACCAATTAACATAAAATTCGAAAGATGAAACGATGGTAAAAACATATAGTAGGACAATAGTATAATAAACGACAGCCTAATAGTTAAAAAAAAACAATCTTATAGATAATGCACAAAAAAACAATATTAAAGATAAAAGGTGGTATTAATTTTTACATGTAGTTCTCAAAAATATTTCTTTTTACATGTAATTAGTATCGGTCAGAGATATATTTCTTATGTTGCGGTCAGAATTTACCAATCGAAACACATCAAGATCAGTTTACTAAAAAAAAACCATCAGAATCTATTCTCTTAAACTTCTGTACATCATCACATTTTCATAGAACTTTATTCGCAGTTTAAAAATTTACACCCAAATATTATTAGATTGTGTAACCTTATGAGATATATGAAGGATACATGTTCCATACTATGTAAGATTATGGTATAACCACATAAGTATAGTCCGTATTTTGGGTGAAGAAGTGAGAAAACGAAAATAAAGTTAGAAAAAGATAGATAGTGAAAGGTCAAAAGGACTGCAAAGAAAGAGGTGAGTGTTGGAAATGTCAGACGGTGGCGAAAGAAGCGACCTGTCAAGAGGAAGGAAGTGGGACCCAAAGGGATATGGGAATGACTGTCACGAGTTAGTAAGGAGTAGTACGTAGTAGTAGGGGGACCAATCAGCAGCAAAACTTCCCAAATCACTTTGTAATCTAGTTGATGCCTCTTTCACAGTCCTGTCTTTGTATCACTTTCTCCCTTTCCTCTTTTCTTCATCGTTCCAAAAAAACAAAAATTCCCTAAAACATACACAAGAATTGTCAATTCTATGTTGTCCCAAAAAGAAATTGAAGAAAGAATTGTCAATTCAGTTGTAGTTTCTTCTTTTATATTCATATTTTGAATTTGATAAATTCTTACAAGTCTTTCAAATTGCTAATATAACTTGAGAATTCATCCCAAATTTACAAGCCCATGACTGGAACCAAACCCAGACCCATATTGAATTCAGGACCGAACATTAAGGCAACAGGTTGAATTGGAGCCCGGATCTTTTTCTTAACTTCAAATTCAACTATATATTTGCTGTCTACTAGCAGCAGAATTTAAGCTCACCAAAAACAGTTATTTTAAGGCACGAAACACTTACTATAGGCACCAAATTTACCGACAAAAAGGCACCATATTTAAATACATCAAGAAAGTTTGTATAGATGTTCATGAACATAGTTTTTTTTAGTTGTAAACGACTAAAGTAAATATGACAAATCATGCTATTAGACTAGGTCAACTACATTGCATGAGTTCTCAACTTTGAATTTCTTACAAAATTTAAAGAAACAACATCATTTAAAAGAAGAGGTATATCAAATGTTAAGATACTGATCCAAAAGTATCTCAAATGAGATAGTATGAAACACTTTGGATGAGTATTTCAACATTTGAGATACTTTGTAACGACTGTTTTGTTAAACCATGAAGTGGTTTATTTTTTTTATTCCTTTTAATTAAATCATCTTCTTTATATTTTGTTCTGGCATGGAGTGTGTGCAATTATACCTAAATATATTATTATGTGCAGCTCCCTCTTCAGTCTTCATTAAGAAAATTAGAGCCGCCGTAAACTTCATCTCGACCTCCACACGTGATCCTCCTTCCTCTCTTCCCTTCTATACTCTCCTCCTCTGCTTCTTTGTCTCTCATTTTCTTCTTCTTCTATGTTGACTGACACGTTGGTGTATGGAGGAGGAGCCGACCAAGCCGTAGGGTTGTCGTTTCCTTCTCCGATCATCACCACCCAGATGTGTCTTTCGAACCAGCCATCACCGGACAAGCATTTCAAAATCACCAGAGACGCAGCTGTGCTGCCGGTGATCCCATCTTGCCCTTAGTCGTGCAGAAAAGCGAGCCCTAGACCTTTCTTGCGTAGGAAGCTACCGAGTCTTCACTCTTGTCGATCGCTCACCGGTCGTTTGTTTCTCTAACCCGTCATCACCTGGGTATGCTCTTCCTGCTTGTGTCGTCATATCTATGTCATCACTGCCGTCGCTCACTTCATGTTTGTGTCCATCGTGACGCATGGGTTCTTTTGTTCTTGTGGTTAGGACTCGTAGGTGGAACACTCACGATCCAACGTGTGATATTTCCAGCCCATTTCTAAATCCAAAGGTGATGTTGTAGACGACTAAATGTCTTTCTTTTATTTATACCAATGTGGCAAGTTTTCGTGAACCCTAGAAGATTCTTGTGTAGAAAGCATTCTTTCAAGTCATAAATCCCTAGACCGAGTCATGTTGAAGAGACTTATTTGTTTTTGAGTGTTTACCAATCCATCTCCGATCTTGGTGAATATGAATGCATATCACATCCCATATTAGTCTCGATGAATCGAATTTGCATGAAAGTCTTGTTTGGTTATTATTTTATGCTTGGTAAACCATATATAAGCTATAAAATTAATATTGGAACCCTATTTATTATTCTATGCATTATATTATTCAGTTCATCATGTTTTTTTTTATCATGTCTAAGTAATTCACCTGTTATGTTTAAGGTTTATAATGACACTTATGAATTAGCTCTAAAATAGAATTACTAGGATGAGTAATATCAATAATTGGAATTGTGTTTAATGCTTGAGTTCTAGAGTAGCTAACTAGAAACCTGAACTTAGGGCATAGACAACTACGAGAGTAGGTTATGTGCCATAATTGACTCCAGTGAGCTAGGTTGTTAAATGCATGCAAGAGCTGGTCTAATTAGCGTTGTGGATGAAATTTCTGTCTGATTAGCGTCGATCGACACTCGGCCTTAGCCGTCGATCAACGGTGTATTACTCTGTTCGCATACAAGTGTTGGGACAAGTGGGGGTCAGACTAGTTAACGTTTATTGTCCTCGCATATTAATAATTCTCTGCATCATATCCATTATAACTCACTTGCCTGAAACCCTAGATCTATCATTTTTCATATTTGTGTTAACTTCAGTATTTTAGAAAATTTCTTTTTTCTGATAAACTTACAATCAAACCTCTATTTATAGCTTGCTTATATTAACCATTAGAGTTAAAGAAATTCATTGTGTGCCCTCGCTCTCGGTAGATTGCCTCATTAAGAATATAAACCTTAACCCACACGCTGTCAAACTACCATGTTCCTCTTCTTATGTTGGCCATATTTTCTGAATGTAATGACGTTATTGGCTCGCAAAGATTCTTATTAATAGGAAGTACCATGAAGCTATCGATCTCATACTATGAAATAACACTTACACTATCAACTAAAAGCTTAAGCACTTACTCCGGCTTGGCGTACACTTACCATTGCATGTATTCAATTGTTCTTTAAACACCAGTTGAAGTCAGGAAATAAAAAAAACACCAGTCATGTTTTTCTAAACATTACTAACGTTGATTACACAAAGCAAAGAGTTGTAATTTTTTCACTCATCTTATTCTTTTTAGGGGAATTTCTCAGCTGCAATCTCTCATTATCATAATTTATGACTTATTCTATAAAGAGCCTACACTCTTTTGCTTTCCTTATTTTCCAGTATGACTCAACGATACAGAGAATAAATATTCATATTTCCTTATCTTTCCTTAATGTGTTAAGGGACAGCTTTGTTTCTCTGCAATGTTGTCTCCATTGTGTGTGGTTCTGGTCTCTGATATAGGTTGTCCCTTCAGCAGTCCCTCGAAAAGCTTTGTTTCTCTGCAGTGTTTTCTCCACTGTCTATGGTTTTGGTCTTTGATATTGGAGGTCCTTGAGCAGTCCCTTGAATAGCTCTCATGGATCATAGTAAATCTCAGTCTCCTCTGCTCTATGTAGTTCATCAAGCTATAAATAAAGAACCTCTAGATGTAAGCAAATCCTACTGCTAGAAGTAGAAAATCCAGGACACAGATTATGTTTTAGACATACCTTTAGAACTCCCGGCCGGGGAATTGAACCATTTCCCCAGTAGGAGAATGACTTTTAAAATTTCCTTCAACGTATCCCCTGTGTCTAAACTTGAAGACTATAACAGGTGGCCCTGAGCACACAGAAAGTATCTCCCAAGAAAACAAATGTGGTAAAGCAGATCTAAAGGCGTCATGTGGTGATTCAAAGCTCTCTTCCTCTGGCTTATAGGGCTGAAACTCTTTAGTTAAAGAGTTATTGAGAAAAGCATTGTAAATTCGACGCCTAAGAATTTCTTCAGCCGATAATCCCTCTCTCCCTAATATTGAAAACATCACTTTAATATTTTTTTGGTAATTATAAAGATTAAGATCATATTAGTTAGCTGTTTGAGGTTTATCATCGAAAAACGCTTACATTTATCATGGTTTATAGTCTTGAAGTCTTCTAGACTGATCTTGTGTGAGAACTCCATCTCCCATGACTTGATCGCGTTTTGAACCATCTCTTCCAAGGACCCTTCTGGCCATATCTGCGATTAAAATTAAACCCTAGAAACTAATTACATGGTGTGGACTTTAAAATATCCATATGTTGCTCAAGGAAAACAAAACATATGTGAGAACCGAAATTTACACCGTCGATTTCCGGAATCGGAGGAAAGCTAAGAAACCCTAAATTTTTTCGAGGTTCCAAATTTATGTTGAGCCAAAAGACAAGTAGTCAAGTTATGTAAAAACAGACGAAGCAAACTAAATCGAGATAAAGAAAAGAGCAATAGAGATCTTATTCCGAATCTGCGTATGAGCATTTACAAGAGGTAAAAGCCTTGGCCGCAAGAGCTGTTGGCGAGTTCCGTAGTTCTAACAACCAAGACTAGAAAATCTAATTGAGTCGCATCTCGATAACAAAAAAAAAAGTTTCCTAAATCGCTCTAAGTGCTGAGTTGCAGAGAATATCTTGTGTGTGCGTCCCTCTCCCTTGCTTCTCTTATATAGGTCTCCAAGGTCAGTCATCTTTCCTTTTTTTCCCCCGGATTCAAGTTTATCTTTTCGCGGAAATCTCCATATCTTCTCGATTTTTCCCTAATTATATCAAAATTTGACAATTATCTTCTTTTCCATTAATCTTCTGCGAGCATCTGGTAAACTGTCATTATAGTTGGGCTTATTCTCGTATAAAATCGTAAGTGGGCTTTTATAGCGTTTTAGACCTTTTCGGGTTGTTTTGCGATTTAAGCGATTTTTACGATTTCTTTCGGAGAAATCGTCCTTCGTACGATTCTATGATGCTGGCTCTAAAAAATAATAAACCAATCGTATATTTGAGATAACTTTGGTTTTTAAGTTAACCGTTATTGTTTCATACGATTGACTCCAAGTTTTATGAGAAAGCAAGTATTTGCAATTTTTATCGTAAAGCTTCAACGGAAACTCCAATCAAGACAAAACAAGAAACAACCTAGTCTAGTCGAAGATTCAAAGGAGAGAGTGATGAAGAGGATGCAGTCTAGTCGAACATGGGAGAATAGACGTTTGCACACGTCTAGTCGCCCATGGGCGAATAAACTTTGTGGAGAGTCTAGTCGCCCATAAGCGATTAGACGTGGGGTGTACTGAGTCTGGTCGCGCGTGGGTGACTAGACTTTGCGTTTGTATAGTCACCCATGGGCTACTAGACTTTGTCATGGGTCTAGTTGCCCATGGGTGACTAGAGTTTGTCATGGGTCTAGTCGTCCATGGGCACTAGACTTTGTCATGGGTCTAGTCGTCCATGGGCGACTAGACGTTGCATGTCTAATCGCCCACGGGCGACTAGAATTGGAAACTATGTGGTTGTTCCCTCGATTGCACGTCTTGATTCTTTGACGGGGATGAGATGGGTTAGGCGATGAGGAGTTCGGATGCAATGATTTCTTGTTTTCTTTAAACTCAAAAGAGAGATAACGTTTCCGCGATAACTTTTAAGGCATCGATTTCGTCGTGATCATTTTTGATCCCAACAGTTAGCCCCCAAGATAGCAAGAATTGCTGAAGCGTTCTTGCGAGATGTTAGGTGTGTTAGGTAAGTTAGGAAAAATTGATGGCTAAAAGTACGAGGATGAATAATAAGTTCCCATTTCTATAAGTATGTGGAGTAAGCTTTCCAATTCTGTACTTGCTTACTCCCACAAGAAAACTCCCGAAAGTTAGAAAATCCCTTTTCTCTCTTCTTCCCTTGTTTTTTTTGTATCATAGCCTTCAACAATGAAGCTTCTGAGAGTGCATTGCCTTCAATTTTCGTTCCCGCGAGCTTATGGGTTTAGGGTGACGAGATCATTCCGAAGGTTGAGTTTCTACGACATTCTGTGGATCCTGAGGAGGTGAAAGCATATTACAGAGCGTTTTGCGGTCTCAGACCTCTACAAGCTCACTTGTGGAGTCCTACGAGACCAACCTTCGTTGAGCTTTCCGAGGGGCCGAGTGAATGTAAGAGTTCTTTCCTTGCCACCATCCGAGATTTTTTCGAGTCCTTGAGGAGGTGAATTTTCGGATGACGAAACATGGGGAAACTGCCAACTCTCTGCCTTGTGGCTACTTTACAATCTACAAGGTGCATCATCTGCAGTGTCGCCTACAGTTTCCCATCCCGGAATTCATAGCCAGGTTTCTAAATCATTATGGCTTGTCAATAAGCCAACTTTCACCTTGCCGCCTTCAGCACCTCGTTGGAATTTTGGTTCTGAGTTATGAACGAGGGATGGACCTAAGCGTCGACTATTTTCTAGCCTTTCTATATCCGAAGAGTGTGGGTTTGTCGCCCCGATATTGCCTCAAGCCGAGAAATCACATGACAATGATTGCGTCGTTTTCATCCAACTTTTTCAATATAAATATGGGTTCCATTATGGAAGAAAGCATCCCTTTATTGAGACGAAGAGTGGGTTGCAAGGGTGTCATGGTCAGACTCTTTGATCGTTTTTGGTTGCTTACTGATGTCTGACCATCTTTTTGTTTTGCAGTTGTCGACCCTCTTCCCCCATTTCCTACAGACACACTTGTCATTCGAGACCTTCTTCGAGGCGGCCTGTTTCATTCGAGTTACTTTTCTCCGCGGTGAGTTGGTGCAGCAGTTGAGTACCATCACGCTCAAGCTTGATGTCATACAGTCGTGGAAGAAGAATTAAATCCAGTCATGGACCAGTATGTTCCATACGAGATTCCTGTTGTGAGGGAAAGAGATATATATCCCAAGAAAAAACAAGTCACATCTGATGAAGGTGATGTTTCTTACGAGGGGTGGATCTACCCTCGGAGACTGGAGATAGGAGCGGTACCAGTCAGATCCCGCTGCCATCGTGCGGAGGTGGATCCGACCTTGATGAGTATCTTGCCTCTTTTAAAGTTCCATCAGGTCAGCCTGCGCCCAGCGAAGAACCTAATTGGCAAATTTAACGAAAGCATCACGACTCTGCATGGGGGTCAGTTTTCGCATCTACTTATATCATTTTTTTGTAGAATTTCCCTCTAATGAAAGGTTTCGTGCAGGGCCTTCATGTGATGGATGAGGCCTTTAAGGCTAGCCACCTGGAAGCGTAGACAGCTCAATTCAAAGTCGAGATGGCTCAGAAGGATAATGCTCGCTTGAAGGGCGAGGTTGAGGCATGCCTTCTTCGAGAGATATATTTTGAGCGGGAGCGAGCGCACCTTCTCTGTCGTGAGCATAGAGCTGGCAGAAGAGAGGTGGCTTCAATCATGAATGATCGTTCAACGCAGTTCATGGCCAAATTTGGAGAGTTTCAAGTCGCATATATGTCCTTCGAGGATTATCGTGAGTGTCAAGGTTCCGTTGGCGCTATGTGGTGTACACATGGAAGCGACTACGACTTCAAGACCGAAGAGGTCATGTTGTCGAGGCATCTAGCCGACCTTTCCAGAATGGGATCGATGATCCCGCAAATAGAGAGGAAGATTTTGGAGCATTGGGCCCCAATTCATGTTTCTCTTGATTCAGAGGAGGTTTGATACAAGCCTAAGATATCAAAGGCTGTATGATCTTTGGATCAAAGAAGATAGACGATCCAACAAGAGGGGTGCTTTGAACAATCGATCTAATCGACTATATAACCGGCTGGATGGAAGCGATGCTGATGGTACTGGATAGACTGGGTTGCTGACTGATTCCAAAATCAACCACGAAGTAGGATGCCTGATTCCACAAGCAGACTAACTCGCCAATCACGAAGACAAATGATTCCGCAAAAGCTTGAATGATCAATAAGAACACAAAGACACAATGCCTAAGAAGTTTATTAGGTTTTAGGTAAAAGATTCGTGTCTTTACAATGGGACAAATAGTGAGCTTATATATTGCTCAGAAATATCTAAGGCTATCGTTCATAAACAAAAGAAAAGGAAGCAAATCAAATTAAACAAACAAAATCGGAAACTAGCCGTTGGAGAGATTGATGTGATTTTGTCTTGAAGAGGGGAGCTTGAGTAATCTTGTATCTGGACGGTTTAAATGGATAGCTGAGCTTTATGGGAACCCTATTAATGGTGTGGAAGGTGCTGATGTCGTGCTTAGACTGAAGAGGAAAGAGCTGTTGGAGTTTTATTGCAAGAGACTCCAAATAAGGCAAGTTGAACCAAGTGCAGATCCTCTAATCCTATGCTTGTTGGTCAATGGTAAGCTTAAGGTAACACGTCCTGGATTGTAGGGTATGTCTTCTGGATGGTTGAGATGCTCTCCTGGCTTCCACAAATAATCCTTCGCAAATTGATGTCGGTTTAAACCAAGTAGATTTTGAGGTTCGATTGGATTCCGGCCTTGGTTCTTCTTTCTATGTGCTTTTATAAGGCTCTACTTGACATAACAATTTCCTTTGTTTAAGACCTCTTCATGGCTGAATATGTATGACCCGAAATATGGCTGAACTGGCCCATTGGATGCTGAGAAGATGGCCTCACTTGTAAAATCCATAAATTATGGCTCCGGGAATATTTTCTGGTGATTTCAATTTCCAGTGACACATTGTTGAGTTTATGTCCATGGCAATTGGTTTCATGCCAAAATACTTCCTGGTTGTTGAGATATACGCCTTGTACTGAACCTCCGTCGCTAGTATCACCTAGGTGGTTAGTCTGGCCGGTTTGATGAAGTTCTGGCTGAGGTATGGATTTGATGTCCACGTCACCCCCCATCTTTTTAAAGGTTTCTACTTCGGAACTGGATAACCTGCACCCAGATAGAGCAAATTAGCTTTCATTCTCCTTTGGGAGTGTAGAGTCTTACCTTGGTATGTTTTCGGTTTAGTGATGCATGATGCATCTGGTGGTTCTTCTTTTGAAGAGATAGGAAATGATCACGCCTCTGCCCTGGACTTGATAATTGCACCTCTTCTGGAACAGATGGTCCTTAATAATTCTAGTAGCCTCGGTTCTAACCATCTTTGGAGTTGTTTCTCCTTGCAACAAAAAGATTATCCGGTGGGATCTCTTTGAAGCCTTCTTCATGGCAACCTGAAATGATCTCAACCTTCCGGACAAGAAGCAAGTGAATTATATCTGGTCTTGGAGATTTAAAAACAAAAGGTATTAGGGTCGGATTTACCTTGTTAGCATCATCAAGCTGAAGAAATATTTTCTTCTTTGGACAACTTCTGTAGTTTGTCGGTTCTTCTTGCAACTTATGACCTTCTTCTTGTTTAATTCCTGGATCATAACATCTTGGCAAAGACAAGTGTATTACACCAGTGTAAGGAGACCTATAAACTGATGACAGCATTAAACACTTAACCTTCTCCATGGCTGTTGGAGTGTGGGCTTGTTGCTCTGGCCAATAGGACGTGGGTATCTCTAGGGGATGTCCCTGATCCAGACTACATGGCTTGATATGATGATCTCCCATCTCCCAATGGCTGGTTGCATTTTTCTCTAAACTTGTTCCAGAATCTGTTTTTGGCACTTTTGGCAAAAACAAGTGTATCATGTCATACTACTGAGATGATATGGACGTGTTACTACCCAAGAAACTTACCTTGAGGTTGGTGGCCTGGAATGGCAAGAATTAAAAGCCGCCTGGATTATGTTCTATGGAGAAGGCTTGAGAAGACTTATGAAATGAAGAGGAAGAAGCTTGGGAGTGTCCGTACAAGGCCGTACAGTTAGGCCGTACAAGTGGTCCGTACAACCATTAGGTCGACCAAAGTTACTTTGGGTCGACCACAGTTACTCCGGGTAAACCTAAGGAAGTTACCATGTGCGGATAAGCTTCCTCCCTTCTTTCTTCCGTGTGTCCACATACACTGAACCTTATGGATAAGGTTCACTCTGCGTAGAGACAGGCTGGCTAAGAGCTTCTGGTCAAGATACCATTGGCATCAAGCGTGTGAGCCTTCTGGTCCATGCATTTCAAACCAGGCGCGCCTAGGGTCTTGACTTCACATGCTCGAGTTGAAACCTTATCCTATTGTATCTGTTAAGCTTGTTTATCCTTCTCTATATATTTTGTAATCCCTCTCATTCATTAATCAATCAAGTTTTCGAGTCTCTCTTTTCTCTCTAAGTTCTTCATACCCAGAAATGGGTTCTTAGTAAAGTTTGGTTCTTTAGACTTGGAATCTCTTCTAATCTCTTCTAATCTCTCTCAAAGTCTCTTATTCTCATCTATACTTGGATCCTATTCTACTTTTCATGGTATCAAGAGCCTGGTTCATTTGGATATGGGTATTGATTTCACTTTTCAACCAAGAACACTCAAGAACATCTTTTTTCAATCCGTGAAGTTTGTGATGGAGGGCACCAAGACTACGGTGATTCCGGTGACTCTAAAAGGGGGAAACTATCTCTTATGGTCTCGTGTGGTGAAGACATCAGTGGGGAGTAAGGGTTTGTGGAACCACATCCTTGAGGATGAGGCTCCTCAACTCATTACTCATGAAGGCGACAAGGAGGTTGTCGTGTGTAATGAACTGAAGTGGATCCAGGAAGACAACATGGTGATGTCCATCCTTCAAAGCTCTCTAGATCCATCGATCCTAGTGGCTTACAGCTACTGTGAGAAGGCAAAGGACCTATGGGACACCCTTCAGAAGGTGTATGGGAACATCTCAAACCTTACTAGGGTGTTTGAGATCAAACGCGCCATCAATAGTCTAGCTCAAGAAGACATGGAGTTCACAAAGCATCTCGGAAAGTTTAGAGCTTTGTGGTCAGAGCTAGAGATGTTGAGGCCGAGTACAACAGATCCAGCTGAGCTTAATGAGAGGAGGGAGCAAGATAAAGTCTTTGGATTGCTTCTCACTCTCAAGTCCAGCTACAACGATCTGGTGAAGAATATCTTGAGAGCTGATAAGCTACCTACCTTGGAGGAAGTTTGCGCTTAGATCCAGAAGGAACAAGGTTCATTGGGATTGTTTGGAGGAAAGGGGGAGCTTACTCTAGCAAACCAAGCCGAGGTTCCACAAGCCAACAAGGTGAACAAGTATGAGGACAGAAGGTTCAATGGGAACTGTGATCATTGCAAGAGACAAGGGCATAAGAAGTACCAGTGCTGGATTCTCCATCCACACCTCAAGCCACCGAAGTTCATGAAGGATAGAGAAGCCAGGGCGAACATGAGCTATGGAGGAAGTGATCAGCATGGAGCTGGACCCTCAACCCGGGCACAAGAAGCTGAGGGACGTGAAGGTGGAGATAATAAAGCCTTGGTGACCTACACTGCTCAAACCAACCGTCCAAATGAGCATGAGTTCATCCGCCGATCAGAAATGGTTGCTCTCATTAATATGCTGAAAGACAATGGTAACATCTTTGGTAACCTCAGGGGGTATTCTTTTGGTGCTTCTAGAGTTGCTAGTTTCCATGATCAAACCAATGCTTATACTCAATCTAGGATTGCTGGTCTATCTCATAGTGCTTGTAGCATGTCTAAACCTTTGATAGTTGACTCAGGCGCATCACATCATATGATTAGTGATACTAGTCTAATTAGAGACATAGAACCTGCTAGTGGACATGTTATGATAGCTAATGGTGATAGGATTCCTATAAGGGGTTTATGTAAGTTGAAACTGTTTGATAAGGAATCTAGAGCCTTTTACATGCCTGAGTTTACATCAAACTTGTTATCTGTGAAGAGATGCACTAATGACTTGCAATGCAATGTGATCTTCAGTCCTAATGATGTGAAGTTTCAGGATATTGAGAGCAGCCGGTTGATTGGGCAAGGAGTTACAAAAGGAGACCTTTACTTACTTGAAGAGATTACTTCTCTGCCTAGTCATAGCTGTTCTTTTACTTTTGTTCCTGCTTCTACTTTGAATAAGAATTCTTTGTGGCATGCTAGAATAGGACATCCTCATGTTAGGGCTTTAAGTTTAATGGTTCCAGGTGTTGTTATTGAGAATAGTGATTGTGAAGCTTGTAACTTAGGCAAGCATTGTAAGACAGTTTTCCATAAGTCCAGTACTCTTTATGATCATTGCTTTGATTTAATACATTCAGATGTTTGGACTGCCCCTTGCTTGTCTAGAGAGAATCATAAATACTTCGTCACATTCATAGATGAGAAATCTAAATACACCTGGATAACCTTAATTCCATCTAAAGATAGGGTGTTAGATGCATTTAGAAATTTTCAAGCTTATGTGACTAACCATTTCAATGCTAAGCTTAAAATTTTTAGATCAGATAATGGTGAGGAGTACACGAGCAAGGTTTTCAAGAAACACCTATCCCAACATGGAATTCTACACCAAACAAGCTGCCCTTACACCCCTCAACAGAATGGAGTAGCCGAGAGAAAGAAGAGACATCAGATGGAGGTTGCTCGGTCTATGATGTTCCAAGCAAATGTGCCCAAGAGGTTATGGAGTGATGCTGTTGCCACAGCTTGTTACCTTATCAACCGCACCCCAACCAAAGTCCTTGATGATCAGTCACCATTTGAAGTCCTGAACAAGTATAGGCCAGCCTTAGATCACATCCGGGTCTTTGGTTGTCTTTGCTTTGTTCATAAACCAGAGGAGCTAAGGAACAAGCTTGAGGCAAAGAGCACAAAGGGGATGTTCATTTGATATTCACCAACACATAAGGGATACAAATGCTATGATCCGGTTACCAGGAGAGTTCTTGTGTCAAGGGATGTCAAGTTTGTAGAAGAAAGAGGATTTCATGAGGAGAAGAACAAGGAGAGCTCAAAGATTTGGCTTCGGATAAGGCAGCTAATTTGAGAATCATTTTGGAAGGACTTGGGATTAATCTTTCCCCGGATCCTAAGAGTGGAGGAGGACAACAATCAGGACCTCCCACTGCTGACACTGATGGTCAAGCACCCACCTCGATCATGAGGGGGGAAATGAACCTGATGTGGATAACCAACAAGAAGAATCAGGTGCTCAACATGATCAAGGTGTGGACCAAGAGAATGATGAAGATGGAGAGGTTGGAAATCAAGAAGAATCCGAGGAGGATCAACCAGTAGTAGCTCAACCTTTGAGGATAAGTACTAGAGTGAGGAACCCACCATCCAACTGGATCAACAATCGAGTATACTACAATGCGCAAGCGGTTAAGCATCCTGCCCAAGCTGTTTGCACTTTTGAACACTATCCGGAAGAGCATTATGCTTTTATGGTCAGCTTGGATGGGAGTCAAGTACCAAGATCCTACGAAGAAACAATGAAAGACAAAGAATGGAGGGATTCAGTTGGAGCTGAGGTAGATGCAATGATCAAGAATGACACTTGGTTTGAAAGCAAACTACCAAAAGAGAAGAAAGCAGTAACCAGCAGATGGATTTTCACCATCAAGGACCTTGCAAATGGGAAGATTGATAGGAAGAAAACAAGATTAGTGGCAAGGGGTTTTACTCAAACATATGGAGAGGACTATATAGACACCTTTGCTCCTGTCGCCAAGCTTCACACAATAAGGATTGTCCTATCCCTTGCAGTGAACTTAGAATGGGGGCTTTGGCAAATGGATGTAAAGAATGCTTTCCTACAAGGGGAACTTGAAGATGAGGTGTATATGAATCCTCCTCCGGGTCTTGAGCATTTGGTTAAAGATGGAAACGTTTTGAGGCTGAAGAAGGCTATATATGGTCTAAAGCAGTCTCCTAGAGCCTGGTACACTAAGCTGAGCACTCCCCTCAATGGAAAAGGCTTCAAGAAGTCAGAACTCGATCACACCCTCTTCACCTTGACTACTTCATTAGGTATGGTTGTTCTTCTTGTGTATGTTGATGATATCATCATCACAGGAAGTGACAAGGTTGGTATTCAATCTACCAAAGATTTTCCGAAGTCAGTATTTGAAATCAAAGACTTAGGAGAAATGAAATACTTCCTTGGTATTGAGATATGTAGATCCAAGGAAGGCTTGTTCCTTTCTGTTCCTTTCTCAAAGGAAATATACACTTGATCTTTTGAAAGATGCAGGTAAACTTGGAGGGAAGACAGTGAGGACACCCTTAGAAGAGGGTTATAAGGTTCCACGAGAGGGGGAGATTAAAGATAGTCAATCGTTTGAAGATGCCAAGCTTTACAGAAAGCTTGTGGGTAAGTTGATCTATCTAACTATTACGCGACTTGATATATGTTTTGCTGTGAATCAGGTGGGCCAACATATGCAAGGACCAAAGGAGCATCATTGGAACATGGTTATCCGGATCCTAATGTACTTGAATGGCTCACCATAGCAAGGAGTGTCGACGGGGTGCAACAAGAGTACTGAAGTTGTAGGATACTGTGATGCTGATTGGGCTGGAGACCGGGAAGATAGGAAGTCTACCACAGGCTATTGCACATTCATTGGTGGGAACTTGGTTACTTGGAAGAGCAAGAAGTATAAGGTGGTTTCATGCTCTAGTGCTGAGGCTGAGTACAGAGCCATGCTGAAGCTTACTAATGAGTTAGTTTGGATCAAGGGGATACTGAAGCACTTGGAGATTGATCAGTCCACACCAATGACCATGCATTGTGACAACCAAGCAGCAATCGACATTGCCTCAAACTCGTTGTTCCATGAGAGAACCAAGCATATTGAAGTTGATTGCCACAAGGTGAGACAGATGATAGTTCAAGGGGTGATCTTACCTTGTTACACTCGGAGTGAAGACCAGTTGGCTGATGTGTTTACCAAAGCTCCGCGGCAAAAGACACTTGAGTCTATCCACCACAGGTTGGGACTCATTGATCTTACCAGGAACAAATAATCTCCTCGCCATGAGGTCTTTACTCTTTTCCTTGCTAGGGTTTTATCCCTAAGGAGGGTTTTCTTTGGCAAGGTTTTTAATGAGGAAGATCTCATGGCATTCCAAGCTTGACTTGTTCCACATGGTCAACCTTGAGGGGGAGTGTTGAACTGAATAAGAGATGGGATTATGTTCTATGGAGAAGGCTTGAGAAGACTTATGAAATGAAGAGGAAGAAGTTTGGGAGTGTCCGTACAGATCCGTACAAGGCCGTACAGTTAGGCCGTACAAGTGGTCCGTACAACCATTAGGTCGACCAAAGTTGCTTTGGTCGACCACAGTTACTCCGGGTAAACCTAAGGAAGTTACCATGTGCGGATAAGCTTCCTCCCTTCTTCCTTCCGTGTGTCCACATACACTGAACCTTATGGATAAGGTTCACTCCGCGTAGAGAGAGGCTGGCTAAGAGCATCTGGTCAAGATACCATTGGCTTCAAGCGTGTGAGCCTTCTGGTCCATGCATTTCAAACCAGGCGCGCCTAGGGTTTTCATTTCACATGCTCGAGTTGAAACCTTATCCTATTGTATCCGTTAAGCTTGTTTATCCTTCTCTATATATTTTGTAATCCCTCTCATTCATTAATCAATCAAGTTTTCGAGTCTCTCTTTTCTCTCTAAGTTCTTCATACCCATAAATGGGTTCTTAGTAAAGTTTGGTTCTTTAGACTCGGAATCTCTTCTAATCTCTCTCAAAATTTCTTATTCTCATCTATACTCGGATCCTATTCTACTTTTCAGCCTATGCCTTGTTTCTGATCAGAAACTAAGAGCATCAGTGTTGTTGTTCCTTCCTTTTGGGCAGTGCATTCTCCTTGGGTTCTTGTACCTATCTCACATTCTCTTGGACAAGACAAGTGTATTAATCTTTTCATGGATTTAATAAGAACAATCTGGTCAAATGTGAAATTTACCTCAGGTTTGGTAACTTGAACAATCCCTTGTTCAGTTTTTGGTTTCCTCTTGTTGTGTGGCTCATGGGTGAACATGTTCTCTTGTTCTTCCCTTAGGGATTTAGTAAGTTTAGAGCTTTCATGTGTTCTCCGTGTACCAAGAATACACACATCAGTATTCATAACCAAAAGTGGGTTAGAACACTTACCTTGGTAGGGCACGTTTGCCACTGGTTTTGCTTCTTTAAGCAACTTAGATTGCTTTTTACATTGAGCCTCCTTCTGGTCCATTGGAAGTGTTTTTCTTGGCATGTCTTCTCCTATGGATTCATTCAACACTGACGTTGTCTCTTCCTGGTTTGAAATGGACCCAAGAACACCTTTGTCGGTTTTGAACCTTCTCCTTGTTCCATGAGTTCCATATCAGTACCTGAAATAGTTTCAACCTTTTGGGCACTAGACAAGTGTGTTAAGACAGTCATGGAAGTGCTAGAAACAGAATCAGATCCAGATTTAATCAAGTTGATAAGATCATCAAATTTTTTATCCATTCTAGTAAAGGAATCATTCATTCTAGAAAAGGGATCACTTACATTGAGTTGTGGAATAGATGGTTTCTCTGTTCCTTGCACCTCAAGGCTCAAGTTTGATGATGTTGAGGTCTTTTTCCTTGGAAAATCTTTGGCTAGATGACCCTGTCCTTGAAACCTATAACAAATAATGTTAGGTGGGTTTAAAGTGCGAGAGTACTCACTTTGTGTTCTCTTGACTTGAGGTTATTGCACTGGTTTTGAACTTTTTCTTTGGGAAACAACTTCTCTTTGAATGGCTGGTTGCAAGACTGGAGGCTTTACTAATCTCCTTGAAGGCACCTTTTGGGTGTGTTGTGCCTTCCTCACAAACTCTTCACACATGAGCATCGTCACCTCTTTCCAAGTAAAGGCTGGTTGATTGAAAAGGATTCTAGTAACATCTTGCTGGTTCCACCATTTGTGTGCTTCTCCAGTTAGAGTATCTTTTGCGTAAGATGGCTTTAGCTTCTCTGGAATTCTCCAAGTCCTAAACCATTGCTCGATGTCGCCCTCCCATCTTTGGTATGCACTTGGTCGTTGCTTATGACCAGAAAAATGTATAGATGGTGCATCCAAGCGATTCTGATAAAACTGATCACCATCGTACTTCCATGGCTTGCTGTGAACATGGCTTGATTGATTCTCATGGGAATACCTTTCTGGTGCATTCACGGTGGTCATTACTCTCCTTGGACATGCTTGACCATAAAATTCTACATCCCAACTTTCCTCATAATCAGATACGTAGTTGTGATCATAGATAGGTGGGATTTAGGACCATAACAAGTTGAATACTGGTCCAATGGTTCTGGTTCTTCCTGATTTCCTTTTTCCTCATCAGGGACATACTCTAGATTAGTATCTATGCACAAGTGACCTTCAATGTGGTTATCTTCATCATCCCAACAAGTTTGGTCCAATTCTTCTCCCCAATCTACTTCAGAAGTGTTATATTCTTCAGCTTCTTCTTCATTCTCCATCAAGATTGGTGTCAAGGTCTCACAAGAAGAAAAGAAACAGCTTACTCAGAATCAAAAGGCGTTGGTTAAGAAAAGTTAAAGGAAGGAAAAAAATGAGGAGACTAGAAAAAATATGGATGTTCGCAGTTTTTTTTTAAAACTTTTTAACCTTAAAAGAATAACTAATGATTATTTTATCTTTTTAGATTATGGTCGACATAAAAAGAAGTAAAAGGAAAATAAATTTGCAAGAAAAGGTGTCTTTTTTTTGAAAAATCAACTAAAAAAGGCAACACTGATATGCAGCTTAATACTAACACTTTTTATGATTTTTTTGAATGAAAATAAGGATCTAAGAACTATAAACTCGACAGAAAGATGAACAGAATAAATAACACATTTTTATGATTTTTGTTTTGAACAGAAATGAAACAACTAAATGCAACAAATGACAAACCGATTTCTTTTTATGGTTTTTATGGTTTTATGAAAAGATAAACTAACTAGATGCTACAAGAACATGATGGTTTTTATGGGTTTTATATGATTATGCAAAACAAAAACTAAAGGAAACAAGCAACAAACGATTTTTATAGTTTAATGATTTATGAATGCAAAAACCAATGAAACAACAAACAATTGCAAATAAAAACATAGGGATAGATACGACTTGCTGGTGAAGAAACTTCAGCTCTGATACCATAAATTATACAGGCCTAAGCTATCAAAGACTATATGATCTTTGGATTAAAGATGTACGATCCAACAAGAGGGGTGGTTTGTATAATCGATCTAATCGACTATAGAACCGGCTGGATGGAAGCGATGCTGATGGTACTGGATAGAATGGGTTGCTGACTGATTATACGATCAACCAAGAAGTAGGATGCTTGATTCCACAAGCAGACTAACTCGCCAATCACCAGGACAAATGATTCCACAAAAGCTTGAATGATCAATAAGAACACAAAGACACAATGCCTAAGAAGTTTATTAGGTTTTAGGTAAAAGATTAGTGTCTTTACAATGGGACAGCTAATGAGCTTATATATTGCTCAGAAATATCTAAGGCTAAAGTTCATAAATAAAAGATTAAAATTTGACCAATAAAAACAAAAGATTAAACAAGCAAAATCGGAAACTAACCGTTGGAGAGATTGATGGGATTTTGTCTTGAAGAGGGGAGCTTGAGTAATCTTGTATCTGAACGGTTTTAATGAATATCTGAGCTTCCTGGGAATCCTTTTTATGGTCTGGAAGGTGCTGATGTGGTGCTTAGACTGAAGAGGAAAGAGCTCTTGGAGCTTTATAGCAAGAGACTCTAAATAAGGCAAGTTGAAGCAAGTGTAAATCCTCTAATCCTATGCTTGTTGGTCAATGGTAAGCTTAAGGTAACACGTCCTGGATTGTAGGGTATGTCTTTTGGATGGTTGAGATGCTCTCCTGGCTTCAACAAATAATTCTGGGTCGAACCAAAATGATTTGGTTGGGAACCTTCCCAAATTGATGTCGGTTTAAACCAAGTAGATTTTGAGGTTGGATTGGATTCCGGCCTTGGTTCTTCTTTCTATGGGATTTTACAAGGCTCTCCTTGATATAAAAAAATCCTTTGGTGGAGGCCTTTTCATGGCTGAATATTTATGACCCGAAATATGGCTGAACTGGCCCATTGGATGCTTAGAAGATGGCCTCACTTGTAAAATCTATAACTTTCGTCTCTGTGAATATTTTCTGGTGATTCCAATTTCCAGTGACACATTGTTGAGTTTTCTGTCCATGGCAATTGAGTTCATTCAAAAATACCTTGTGGATGTTTTGATATACGCCTTGGACTGAACCTATGTTGCTACTATCGCCTAAGTGGTTGGTCTGGCCGGTTTGATGAAGTTCTGGCAGAGGTATGGATTTGATGTCCACATAAGGGTTGGCCCTGCTGCTCCGGGAGAAGATGTCGAGGTTGAGAAGCGCGTGTACGCGTAAAGAGTTAGTGATTACTCGATCGGGATGTCAATGTATGGGAACTATATATTAGATCCATGAAAGATATCCGTGTTTTTAAGGGAGTGTGTTTTTTATGTTGTGTTTATGTTATCGTTTTGGAAAAGCATGTCCGTTAAACTAATCAGGACTGGCCATGTGTGGCTTTGAATCCCTGCCGCTCTACGGCTTTTCTTCATGAAGTATGCTTCATTTTTAATAGTGTATGACTAGTGTTGTGGATGTAGAGGAAAGAACAAGAGTCGTAATCTCGTATCTAACTCTTTGAAGAATCTTTACGCATGTTGTTCATTTCGGGGGCGAGTATTCGAAAACTTAGTTTTTTTGGTTTTTATGAACATACAAATGTAAGCGAAGAGACAAGTTTTGGGATCTCAAATTAGTTAGATAGTATGCCTTGAGATTTTTGAGACCAGTGTGTTGGGTTTAGTGCAAGACCTAAGCTTACTTTTGGTTTAGGTTTACGGTGACTGTTCCAGCTTTCGTTACCCGTTTGCGATTTGACCTTGTTCTGTCTCAATATTGAAGTCTGCGATAAATTCTCGGTTTATTTGACTTGCATCGATCGGAAATCGAGCATATCTCTCAACACAATTTTGAAGTCGTCTGGAACGCTATTATCCTTGTGTTGCATGTATGAGGACCAATCCTACGAGAGGAGGTCTAAACGTTCCTTGAGTGAACAGTTGATGTACTTTTTGGGGCCATTCGACGAATGCGATATAAGAGCGTGTGTATGCTCTTATGATTTAGTTGTAAGTTTATAGTCGCGGATGAACTTTTTTGGTGGTTTGTTTTGAGTTTGAAACTATATTTTCAAAGGTTTTCTCGCAAAGTCTTGCTTTTGTTTTCCGAAAATATGTTTTATTTGTAAGGTGATCTGAAGTTTTTGAGAATGGGGTTTTGTGTTTCGGTTGAATGTCATTTTTGACCGTGTTCCGAGAGTCATTTGTGTAGTAGTTTGTTGATAGGTGTTTTCCGTTCGGAAGTTTTCTTAGTGTATTATTTTTGATAACGTTTTGCTGGTCCCAAATATATTTGGTTGTTGTCGTGAAGACTTATATGTTGTCTGAAGGATGCTTTTGGGAGCATTCAGAGTTTGCTTGTTTTTTACTGAGTTGGTTATTCGTGAGATTTCCGTTTCCGGGTTATACGATGACCATCTATTTGTGCCTGGGCGTTTCTTAACAAATTGTTATCATAGCCATAAAGTACTTCGGGAGATCAAGTATTTCAAGCGATAAAAGAGATTTGCGAGACCTTTTGGAGTCATACTGCATTTTATTATTATCGATTTTTAAAAAAAAAATATCGAGTACAGAGGCAAGCATTTTAAAACCCCATTTGAAAGAGGGGAACAACTGAACCCGTCTTCTGACGAGTTGCCTACGTAACCTTTTCGGGGATAAAGCCGTCTCATAATTCAGTTCGTGCCACAAGCGTTTTTTCTCGGCGGTTGCTGCTGTGCCGATCGCCTTAGTCGCAGTGACTGTTACTGGATCGTCGACTTCTTCAAGGTTTATCTCCTCCGGTTGGGTTAGGGCATTCGGATCAGTAGCTTGTTTGCTTTCTTTGTCTGAAGCCATTAGCCGGGTGGATGGTACTGAATCGTGCTTTGCGGAAGCGTTTTCAGTTGGAGACTGAGTTATCTTCGTGTGTTTGGGTTTAACCATAGATGTCGTCGTGATTTTCCTTTAGCTTATGTTTGGCCAAGAAGAAAAGTCGCGACTGCTTTTGGCAACCCCGGATTACTGCGGTTTCGTTTGGAATCGGAAATTTGATGCCCAGGGTGATATGTTGACGGGACTGCCTTCATAGAGTTTGTCCAAAGCATTCCCATGATTACGTTATACATGTCTGGGTGGTCGACGTTCGCGAAACTGACGATCCTTGTGAAATTTTTGGCCATAGCCAGGAGTTTGATCAATCTGAGGGTCATTGACGTTGTGCCAGAGAAACCTTGAGTGGTCTTGGTGTTGGCGTGACCTCGGATTGAACGACGTTCATCCTTCTGAGCGTATCGCGGAAGATAACATCAATGGTGCTACCTGTGTATATAAGAGCTAGGATAACCTCGAGATCCTTTATCAAGAGATCGATTATGAGTGGATGGCGGTGAGGTTTGTCGATTCCGACGATCTCTTATTCCTCAAAAGTGATCATATCGTTTGGGAAGTCATGGGGCGCGGACTGATATGCGACTCTCTCAGATTTCCGTTGATAAGCTTTAATCCAGAAGACAATATTGTGGCAGTACTGGGATCCTTTAATGATCATGTTTACCATTCAACGATTATTGTCATTGCCTTTGTCATATGACCTTCTTCCACGTTTTCCAGTCTCAGACGACCGATTTCCTTGTCTCTGGCGGACGGTAGGTATCTCGATTGAGGTTTTTATGCATGTTACCTCCAAAATATCTCCTGCGAGCAGTGTCGCCGTTAGCTTTGCACCGAGAACTCTGCAGTTCATAGTGGAATGGCCCATGGTTTGGTGAAACTCGCAAAATGTTGTTTCGTCGTAGGTCGAGTTTTGGGTCCATGTGTTTCCCGATGTTCTTCCTTGTTCCAACGCGGAGTGGATGGCATAACTGTGCGCTCCCGGATGTCTTCTCCCTCGTGATGGATGTACTTGTCGTTACGAGATGTTTTCCTTTTCATCTTCTGCTTTGATATTGCATCTTTCGAGGATGCACTTATTATTTGATGAATCTGCAAAAAGACTTTTATCTCTTCTTCGATGAGGATGTAGTCTGTTGCTTTATGAAGAGCATCCTGGATCGTACGCGGCTTTCCGAGAGTTATCCATTTCCTGAATTTTGACTTGTACTAGAGAGTCTTCCTGAGCGCATCGATAGCCACCTTATCTCTGATTCCACTAACTCTAGACATGGCGATTTTAAATCGGTTCATGTAGTCACAGAGAGGTTCGTCTTCCTTTAGGGACAAAATCTAAAGATCAACGTCATAGGTTTCCCTATACATGAACATCGAGTATTGCTTGAGGAACTCTGAAGCAAGTTGGCGGACGCTTCCGATGGAGTTCCGTTTTAAGCGAGAGAACCATTCGAGTGCTGCTCCCTAGAGATGCTCAACTTTGAGGAGATGCGCTTTTGGGTCGCTTGTTCCATCATATACAGGGATTTTGATCTTTCCGGGCTTCGAAACTCTTGTTTCAGTGATACGAGCAGTGAACGGAATTTTCCAAGCTTCTTCGAAAAGTTTGTCGATCTCGGGTGCGGCACTGGTGGTGTGGTGAATTTGAGACTTCACCGCTTTTACCTCTGCGGCCGTTTTTGCGATATAATCGTGGAGATCGTGCATCTCACTGGGGTCACTCCCATCAGTTTTTTCGAGTTTCTCGGCATTTGCTACGAGTGACTCCAGCCTGCTCTTTCGCCAAATTTTCCTGCTCTACATAGAACATGTTTCTTCTTTTTCAGTCATGGGTATATTGAACAGAGAGTTCTCCCGAGCCGTGCGGCTTATTATCCTCCTTGGACGCCCATCAGCGTCCTCGTAAAAAGGGTTTGACTTATCGATGGGTTCCAAGTTGACCCGTTCGACTTCGTCAACCCCCATTTCTTGTTTGAGAGGTTGAGTGGTTTTTTCGCGTTCGGCCAAGTTATGTTAGGGTTTGCTTCCACTGGATTCCGATCAGACAAAGCGTTCTACGTGTTAGTTGGCATATCGTGCAGAGTCGTGAACTCGAGTCTTCTTCCGCGGATTCTAGTGTTTCCAACCAGAAGAACGCCCCTGGTTCTCACTGTTAGGGTTTCAACCTGTTTAGCAAGAGAACCCCTGAGCTTTTCTTGTTCAGCCGACTTCTTTTTGAGAGTCGAGAACATCTTTTTAATCTCCTTGAACGCTGCGGTGTCTGCGTTAACCGCAGACACGTTTTCTGCTGAAGTGCTTTCAACGTTGTCGTCGACGGCATTGCCATCGCAAGGACGTTGATTGTATGGAACGTTTGTAGACATATTTGACCAAGCGTATTGCAGCTGTGTGTTAGATTGATCCATTACCCCACCCCCCATTCCTTCTAGCACCAAACTGTAGGAACCAAAATTCACAGTGTTGATATCTGTAATCGGAGGAAACCTAGGAAACCTTAACTTTCCCTGAGGTCTCAAATTTCTGCTGAGCCTAACGACAAGTAATCAAGTTATGTAAAACAGACGACGCAAAAAAAATTGAGAAAAATAAAAGAGCAATAGTGATCTTATTCCAAATCTGCGTATGATCATTGACAACAGGTAAATGCCTTGGCCGCAAGAGCTGTCGGAGAGTTCTCTAGCTTTAACAACCTAAGACTTGAAAACCTAATTGAATCGCAGCTCGATAAAAAAATCAGAAAGTTGCCAAAATCGCTCGAAGTGTTGAGTTGAAGAGAATTTCGTTTTTTTGCATCCAAAAACTCCCTTGGTTCTCTTATAGGTCTCCAAGTTCGGTCGTCTTTCCTTTTCTGCCATTGATTCGAGTTTATCCTTTTCCGGAAATCTTCCTTATCTTCTCGAGTTTTACAGAATTATCTCAAAACTTGACAATTTTCTTCTTTTCCATTTATCTTCTGCAGATATCTGGTAGACCATAATCCTATTTGGGATCGTTATCATCTAAAACCTTAAGTAGGCTTTTATCGCAATTTAGACCCTTTCGAGTCGTTTTGCGATTTAAGCGATTTTTACGATTTCTTTTGGAGATATCGTCCTTCGTACGATTATACGATGCTGGCTCTGAAAAATAATAAACCAATTGTATGGTCGACAAAACATTGGTGTTTAAGGTAACCATTATCGTTTTATACGATTAACTCGGAGTTTTATGGGAAAACAAGTCTTTGTGATTTTTATCATAAAACTTCAACTTAAACTCCAATCGAGACGAAACAAGCAACAACCTAGTCAAGATTCAAAGGCGATAGTGATGAAGAGGATATGTTCTAGTCGCCCATGGTCAACTAGAATTTATGGAGACTGTAGTCGCCCATGGGCGACTAGACTTGGTAGTGAGTTTAGTCTCACGTGGGCAACTAGATGTTGCGTGTCTAATCACTCACGGGTGACTAAACTTGGAAGCGATGTTGTTGTTCCTTCGATTGGAACCCACTTTGTATCCTTATTCTTTATCTTATGCATTATTTCATGTTTATGATTATGTTCTTCTTAGCCATGTCTGAGTAGTCACCTTGTTAGATTTAGGGTTTACTAAAGGTTTTGATGGATTAGCCAAACAATAGAATTGCTAGGGTGATTATTAGATCTATCATCAAAATTGTACTTATTGCTTGTGTTCTAGAGGAACTAACTTGAACCCTGATCTTAGGGTAATTGACAACTACGAGAGTAAGATCATTGGCTGAACAAATCATGTTAATCTTAAATTACTAGGGACAATTGAGAGAATAGTCTAGTGATCTTAAGTGAACCAATCAAATATGATCATTTAATGCTTTGACTAAGAAAGCCATTGATCGATGCCGTTTTCATACCATCGATCGACGGTCATTCCGAATTTGCACACCAAAGTTGTAGACTCTGAGCTTAGCCATAGGATAAATATAACATATAATATCTTTACTAATTGAATTTGTGTTCTATGATTAAAAACCCCTTCGCTTATATCCATTATAATTCACTACCTAAAAACCCTAGATTTATCTATTTTCCTTACTTGTTCACAAACCAATAATTTCCCTATTTACTTATTTTAAAGTCTTAGTAATTTCCTAGCTTAACTAAGTTCATTATAAAATCTATTGTGTGCCCTCTCTCTCTGTGGATTCGATCCATAATCACTACAACTGAACCTCTTATATGAGAGAGTAATGAGTATCTTTAGGGTAATTTGTGCACGTATCAAATTTGGCGCCGTTGCCGGGGAGCAATGATCGCCTTTATATTTTTTGCAAGTTTTGTCTAGGTTTTCTTTTTAGTTTACTTACAAGGAAATTATTGAGGCTGGACAGAAGCACCACATCAGTACCATCATAGATGATATTTTGGAAAGTAGTGGAAGAAGTTAGGCAACAAGAGAAAGAAACTCGTGAGAATACCCTTCCCTTTTCGAACGACCATCGATTGACATCTGAAGTTAACCATCAATCGACGACATCATAAGAATCTGTGGAATCGTGTGAAGAGATGGACATCGATCGACAGCCGGACGCTACCATGGATCGACGGCCGTTTGAAACAAAGGGGTGTCGGTTGCCAAGCATAGACATGAGTCTTTTATATGCTAATAAGCACTCGAAACCCACACTACCCAAACCCAGAAAAACAAATGAACCACTCCCTACGGGAATTGAGGAAGCTGTGGATAGACATTATAGACGAAATAAGAAGCTCCCTAAACATCTTAGAAGGGAAGCTAATGTGAAAGAGATGAACATCTTTGCCAAAAGAATCCTCATAATCCCTTTAGAAACCCCGTTCGAGGAAGCTTATTACACTCAAAGATTGTGGATGTTCTTCGGAGAAACCAAGGAGACTGAAAAGGAAACTGAAAGAATGTTCAATCATCTGAGGGAGAAGATAAAGCGGAGGTTCAATTTAAGAAAAGAAGCGACCCTCAGAAGTTTGTGGTTTCCTTCAACTTCAAGGGACATGACTACCTCATGCACTCTGCGACACCGGTTATTCGGTAAGACTTATGCCAAGAACCACGTCAGAGCTGCTAAGCCTAAAAGTGGAGCCATCTAGTGATTCACTCACTTTTGTAGATTGCTTTAAGGTGAATTCAGGAGGCATAGTCAAAGACCTCCAAGTGCAAATCGGCGATGCCTTAATTCTAGTAGATTTTCATGTCTTGAACGTCCAAGTGGAGCAGATTTCATCCATGCTACTTGGAAGAGCTTTCATGGCCACGGTAGGAGCAGTATATGGCATAAAGACAAACATGTTGTATCTATCTCTTATTGATCAAAATTACTACTATGAGCATGTTCAAACTAGACACAAGACTGCTCTCTTTGATTTGGTTCATAAACCAGGACTTGTGGCCACATGTTTTTGCGACTTTAAGCTAAAAGAGGGGTCGGATGATGGAGCATCGATCGATACCCATCCCAAGACATCGGTCAACGATGCCAACCAATAGTTGATCAATACCCACCCTTTGACATCGATCGACGATAACCCTAACCTAGGGCATGATACGGCTAGCTCATATTAAGACGAATCTTATCTAGAAGAAGAAGAAGCAATCGAGTATTGTGCTCTTGCACTAGAGGAAGCTGGGATTTCAGAGGATATGATGAAACCTAGATTGCGACCTCGATAGACGATGGCTCTATACAGTTGATCGATGCTAATATTGCAGAAGGGTATGAATTCTATAAGGATCCATCTAGGAGAATATTTTGTTGGGAAACCAGAGATCAGTATAGAGGTTATAGAAATGAAGACGGAAATGCACAAGACATAGATGGCAGAATCACCAATGTGTCAAAGGAAGACGTCAGAGATATTCTTCAAAGAGCAGCCATAACTGGACACACTCGTTTTTGTTTGCCAGAAATTTGATAGGACCATTCCAGAGATAGAAACATACAGTAGAGCAGGGGTTAAAAACATGGTACATAGCATCTACAGAGCCCAAGAGATGTTGATGGATGACTATTACAAGAGAATTGATGATATATATTACCCATTCAACAATATTAGCTAGTTAACTACGTGCATAGAGGAGACAAAGCAAAGTTATGGACTCTACTCTTCAGATGGTTCAAAAAACAACAACAAAAAGAAGCTGAAGAAGGACCATCGATCGACGGACGAGCTCGACCATGGATCGACGCATCACGCGGACCAGTTAGACAGAGGCTGGTAACCGAGAAGCTACTAGAAGACAAGCTTGATGGAGTTCATGCGTTTTCAAGACATGATGAATCAAATTGAGATCACTAAGGAGAACATGGTAAACCAAAAATACAGAGGAGGCGAAGCCATACAAAGCTTCGTTAGTACCTTGTTCCAGATCTTTTGTTTTCCAACAAGTGATAATCTACCCCCATCTTAGTCCAAATTGTCCAAAACATCAAGCTAAAGACAATGTATAACCAAGCGCTGAGTGGGAGGAAACCCACTATTAGATATGTTTTAAATTAATTTTATTTTTATGATTTTCTTAATTTTTGTGTTTTTCTTTATTTATATTTTAAAAAAGGAAGATCGAGAATCACCATCGGTTGACGATCGATCACAGCAATCGGTCGATACTGATCATCATCGGTCGATACCGATCATCATAGGTCGACACCGACCATCATCGGTCAATACAATCATCATCGGTTGACATCATGACATTACAGTCAATCGACACTCGTAACAGAGTCTGGTATTTGTGACTGTCCTCATTACTTTTACTTACGTTTTAATTTTTCCCACCTAACCGAGATTAGATAACACTGAGGACTATGTTATTTAAGTCTAAGGGAAGTTTACTGATATTTTTTCTATTTTGGAGTTTTATTTTTATGTATTTTATTGATTTTTATTGAGTCAAGTTGGGGATTATCATCAGATTTAAATTTTTACTTATTATCTAACCATTCTATAGCACCATTCTAGATTTGTTAAATGCAGAGAGTACTAGGGATACCAAAGTAGATCATCTTGCCACTATATGTGGGAACCAAAATTCGCACTGTCGATTTCCGTTGAATTAGGAATGTAGGGAAAACCCTAGTTTCCCAGAGGTCTCAGATATCTGCTAAACCACACGCCAATCAAACAAAATACGAAGTAAGAACAAAAAAATAAAGTAAGAATCGAAAAGAGAGAAAATAGATGTCTTATTCTGAATTTTCGTATGAGTGTTTACAACAGGATAGGAGCCTTGTCTATGTGAGATGTCGGCGAGATCCCTAGTTTTAACAACCTAAGACTGCAAAACTCTAGTTAAGTCGCAACACGAATAACAAAAACGGAAAGTTGCCTAAATGCTCTAAGTGTTATGTTTGCTCTGAGAAGAGATTTTCGTGTGTCTTGCATCATTACCCTCGGCGTCCTTAAATACTTCTCTATAAGTGGTTTTCTCTTTTCCCTTCTGCCCTTGGTCGAATTTATCGCTTCGTGGAACTATTCCTTTTTTCCTCGATATTCATGATTATCTTTGGAAAGCTAACATTTATCCTCTGATCTTGACATTTTCTTCCAAACTTAACATTTATCCCTTCCTGCAAAATGAAATATAAACTGTAACAAATTTTGGGCTCGATTTCAAATAAAATCGCGAGTGGGCCTTTAGCCGAGTTTTAGAACTTCTAGGGTCGTTCTTTACTTAAGCGTTTTTACGATTTTGTCGATAGAGCATTCCTAAGAAGATCTTGTCCAAGAGTTATATTCTTTCGTATGGGGCGTGCGACTCTAGGTGTTTAGTTAACTGTTACCGTCTCATACGATCAACCCGATCTTTTCACGAGAAAACGAGTTGTTTCGCAAAAGTTCCAATGTCAATTCCGATCGAGACGAAACAAAGATAAGTTCAATCAAGTTTCAAAAGATGGAGTTACGAGGACGAGGTGAAAATGGATTGATTGATCCAACTCTCTGAATGGGCGAGTTGGATTGCTTCTGCTACCTAACTCGTCCGTTCGGCAAGTTGGGCTTGCCAACTTGCCGAACGGGTGAGTTGGTCGTCTTGATCGGCCCAACTCTCCCATTCGGTGAGTTGGTTGAGCCATACTGTCCAACTCGCCGAGCGGGCGAGTTGGTCGGTCCACGCTTTCCAACTCGCCAAACGGGCGATTTGGTTGTCCCATGATGTCCAACTCGCCGAACGGGCGAGTTGGTCGGCAAGCACTGCCCAACTCGCCCATTTGGTGAGTTGGACTGCTTGGTTGGTTTAGTGTTCCTTTTTCTCAAGTTTTTGGCTCGAAAACTTTTGTTGAGACGGTATCGAAAATACATTCGTATGGTAACACCATTTTTAGATGTTGATTTCGAGAGTACAGTTTTTGAACCCAACAGTTATCCCCC
>CAJHQP010001057.1:0-133854 GCA_905132765.1 Moricandia arvensis
AAGGTTTGTATCAATCAACTCCTGGAACCGGTGATCTTAAGAAAGCTGTAGACAATCTACAGTTGCTTCTCTTCTTCTTTCCAGATTGAATCTGGATCTTGTTGATTCTGCTACTTGATTTGTTAGACATCTCTATCCAGCGAAGACTTACGGCATGAATCCGCGAATAGTATTCATTCATACCACAGTTTAGATTCATAAGATAGAGTTAGCTTGGTTTTGGTATCAAACTTGCATCATTCAGAGTCTGATAACAGAATCAACTCGCACTAATTTAGTCAATATCTCTGGATGAGGATGTAGATGCAATCTTTCTATGCGAAGTTCAGGAGATTTCCGAAGAACGCAAACAAGTGAAGCTACTCGATGAACAAAGATACTGACAACAGACGTGAAAAATTCCACATGGTAGGTATTCTATGAAATGCTTTCTTTTTCTTCTCTTCAGTTTTCATAAATTAATTTATATATTAATTTGATTTCATAGTTGGGATACCGTGATGGGATTTCTGCTGGACAAGAAGCTGCTGCGCAAGAAGGTTATAACGTCGGCCTACAAGGAATCAGTTCTTGCTGGCTACAAGTTTGGTATTTATAGAGGTGTTTTCCAGTAATTACTAGATTACCTTTGCCCTGTTGCATTGCTGTCATGTGTTACACATTGCATTGTACAAATCGTGTGAAATATATATAGACTTGTAGTCTAATGCATATTCTGTTTTTGACCCCTTTTTCTTTTTCTTTTTTGAAGTGCGCTGGTTTTCTCCCAGACGAGCTAAGAGAAAAGATGATTGATGAACAACAAGAAACTAGAGACAAGTTTTCAGAAATTACACGGTCGTGGTGAATGATCTCTCAACTGAAACCGCAATGAAACTGTTTTTATGGAGCTTTGACTACCAAAGCAAGGGTTTGGCAAGAGTGGAGAAGAAGGGCCTGGCTCTAGTCTTGCGTTCTGGTTCTGGCTGTGTTTCAGGCTCTGACGTTACTGCCCCCAAATGACTTGGGAGCTATGTTACTGAGCTAAGCTCTCTTCTTGACAAATCTCCTAAGATTAAAGTTAGATTGGACACATAGTGGTGGTCTCAGGGACATCAGACCAAGCTCACTTTGCTCAAAGCCTTCTACATGCTTTCATTCTTTGTGGTCAAAGTTGATTACTCTCTTTTAAAATCAGAAGAAGAAAACAGTGAGTACTTCTACTAGTAGCTGTTACACAAAAGTTCTCAATTTATGCTATTATCTCAAACTCAGTACACAACAATATGCCTCAAACTTGTGTTGTATTATATAATATCCCAACAATTCCATTTGAGCAGTAACTGCTATTAACCCTTGTTCGCCACCAAACCGCCTATGTCGTAATGTTTAGTAAGTTGGCTTATGACTGATCATTCGCCGCTGCCACTATCTTACAGCGGATGCAGCTTCTGTGGTTCTGAAAACCACTCGTCTAATGAAATAACCGATGGCAGGTGAAAAGAGAAGATAAGATACTTGCAGTGTCTCAGCCGTAGGAGAAGCTTCTGCATCTTGTTGTCTTTAGCACCTGTATTGACCTGAAATGAAGAAGGAAAGGTTGATAATGCAAAGGTTTGTTTTTTGAAAGATGGAAATGGGTTTTTTGATAAGAAGAAACTTACATCCTTCAAGCCTACATATCCAGATTCTATACGAGAATTCTTCTCAAATGCTTGAAATATATTCCATCCCCACTCTTGATATGTCTTGTTCCCAGTTAACCGCCAGAGGTAAAACAGAGATTCAACAGTTTCTGGTCTTAGGATGTTCCAAGATGTTCCAACACTCATGTCCTGAAACAATCATGTCTCTCTGTGGGTTTGACCAAACTAACCAAGCAAAATAAACCACCTGTTATTCACCAACCTGTCCTGCATTGAAGAAATAATTCTCTCCAGCGAGTTTAGTTGGTGTTGATTGGTAAAAGTTATAACAAGTCCAAGCAAGCTGCAGTATAATGAAGGGGAAAGAAAGCAATAAGCAGACAGCAAAAGTTAAGCAAAAGCTTTAAGCAACATTTGAGATTCTAATGTACCTCTTCAGCAAGTGACATAAACTTTTTTCTTCATCAGGACCATAATCTGATGCTCCTAAAGCCAACATTCCAGGAGCAAAGCATGCCAATTCATCCATCTGAATATAACATAATGTCAAACCTGCAAAGTTCTCGTTGATCTTAGATAGACTTTTACCTTGTCATTAAAACTGTTTCCATTCTTCTCACGTATATATGTGAATGATGAAGGTGTTGATCTCTTGATCAAGCTTAATAACCTTTCATTGATTTCTCCCACATTTCTCTGATTCATCCCCACAAGAAAGACTTTAGTCTTTATCATTTCTGCTTAATATCGAAATACAGCTTCGAGCTTTACTTTACCTATAGAGCTTCACTTCTGAGGTTTTGTTCCCTTGCACCCAAACTTTGAGGCAAATACTCGTAAAAGCTACAAAAACAAAATGTTACAGAGCAAAGTCAAGGTCAGAGCACCCAAGCCACATCTGGTTGAGGCAATTACCTGTCTCCCATGGCACCAAATGTTTGTGGTGGAGTAGGATGGATTGCCATTATCCGGATTTATATAGATAGGGAGTAAACCATCCGCAGGGAAGTTCTTATTCAGTTCAGTTATAACCTTCTCTACCTGAGAGACACAAGTTAACAAAACGAATCAATCTTTAGCAGTAAAAATGCTTTCCTCATCATTGAAACAGTACTACTGCAGGTATATCTCCTCTTTACAACAAATATGTGTTGTACAAAATTAAAAATACTATCTACCAAGCTAATCTATAAAGCACACATGAAAGTAACAGAGACATATGTACCTTCTGCTGATATTTTGGGTCCCCTGTCCTCTGGGAAAGAGCAATAATTCAAGCTGCTCAGTGCCAGAATCTGCAAGGATACTGGCTCCCTAGTCCCATAAAGTAAATGTAACAATTAGCTAAACCTGACAGACCAAATGCACTCGATGAAACATATCTGAGTCCAATCAAACTTGGCACTTATTCCAAAGACACAGATAAGAATAAAGTATATCTGGTTAAGAAACTATAGTTACAATCACATCTAAGTAATCCATAACTCACCGCCCATGAGGGGTTGTGAGCACTTCCACTCCTCAAGTTGATAATATTGTAAGGTATGCCCCGTTGGAGTGTTCCATGCAGGTAATAATCTGTCTGCGATATCCCTAGCCTTATCGAGGAAAAGTTTATCCCCTGAAAGATCATACGTACTGAGAAGTCCCCCTACAACTCTGGAAGCAAATAAAGAGAAGAACATAAGAAGGTGCAACAAAATCAATACCCCCACATCTTATGTCAATCAAGAAACTAACTAATAGTCACAAATGATATGACTCTTCCTATGACAGATACAGAAAACAACCACAGTAAACCTGTTAAAGCAACCTTATGGTTGTCTCAAACATGCTGGCGTCATAATCCTTGTCGAAATTCAATGAGCTTGCAAACCCACCTGCAAATAAAAGACAATAAGAAAATTAAGATTGGTAGTTGCTAATGGAGACGAGAACAGGTAATGTGAAGTAGAAAGAGGACGCATTATCATGAAGAGACTGAAGTTAGTCACTCACTTTCTGGCTTTTTGAAACTGCTCATCTAGACCCATTATATAGAGTGTATCTAAAGAATCTATCATAGTTGCTCCAAGGCCACCAAAGCTATCAGTGCCATCTTTTGTCTGAGGCTGACAATAAAGAACGAAAGAAACAAGAATAAGTTCACCAGAGGACGCACCAAATGTCATGATTAATTTAGATTTGGAGTCCCCATCGTCACTAGATTATGTATTGGACAACATTTGGATTATAAGTTTAATACCTGAAGCTCATCTTTTCCCCAAGCATACTTCTCATATGAGCTCCAAGCATGGATCATTGCCTCTTTACTTTCTGCCTTCGCTCACATCAACTGGATTTTCTGGCACATCCTTCTGAGTCATCAAAGTCTTACCATTGCCAACACCTTTGAGCTCTTCTAACTAATTAGCAGAACATATGACTTAGTTAGCAAAAAAGTTGAGAAAGATTATGCACAATTCCAAAAACGGAACCACTGAGCAAACTTCTATCTTACCATCTGCCTCCAACCCGTAAAACTTCTTCATTTAACTTAAAAACTTCAACCTGAAACAAGACAGGAACTTTGTTAAACAAAGCAGAAGGATGATCACAAGAGAATCATTCACCTCTGAAAACAAAACTATCATCACTTTTAATAATCAGTTTTGACCTAACTCAAGCAAATGAAAGAAGGCATATCGTTGATTTTTTCTAGCAAAATAAGGCACTATCTTCCCTAATCCCTATGAAGTGGCTTCATAAGCAAATCATCTTTCCTTACTTCTAGTCTTCTAGACCTTAAGCTACAAAGGTAATAAAACCATGCCAGCCTAAAACATAAGCCGCTGTATAGAATTCAATGATGCTTATCAATAAGATCTGATACAGTAGAAGGATGATCACAAGAGAATCATATCACTTCCTTGAAACAAAAGGTATCATCCATTTAACATTAGTTTGATCTAAAGTCAAGCAAATGGCCGTTTCTTTCCTCAGAAAGTTAATGAATTGAGCTAAAAAAAATATCAATTACAGTTCCCTTTCTAGCATAATAAGGCACCATCTTCCTTATGAAGTAGCTCCATGACCATGACCAATTCAACTTTCTTACTAGTAGTCCTTAAGACATTAAGCTATGATACTACAAAAGTCTAGAGAGTCAGAGTTCTGTCCTAAGATTTCTAACCAAGAGACAGAACATACCTCATGTTCTCTGGCGAGATTGATACGGTCCAAACCACCATAGAAACAGAGAGGAAGACGAAGAAAAGCAAAGCCAAACGCTTTGGCCTTCGGAGATAATACGCTGGATTCAAATATCTCCATACCCCACCAGAACCAGTGATCGATCTACTACCTCTCGCCATCTCAACAGAAACAGAGACGAATTGGGAAGTCAGATTCCATGAAACAGAGGAAGACGAAAGCTGTAAAGGTTTAAACTTTCGAATCCTCTGATCCGAGAAGAGATGAGCTTCCTTAAAAGAATCTCAAGTTATATTATAGATCCGATTTTGAGCTTAGCGGGTTGACGAAGACGAAGAAACAACAAACACCAGAAAGAAAAGAATAAACTATTTATTTATTGGTCCATTAGTTTTCTTTATTTATTGTTTTTGGCGATAAATTAATTAATTGAATCGCTTTGGGGTAAACGCAAAACAAACAGGTTACAGATTGTAGCATGAACTTGAAGACGCACATAACACAACTAAAGCAGCCTGATGACTTGACAACAAAAAAGAAAAATGGTAAACCATTTTTCGGAGAGAGAATGTAAAAGCTCCGGTAGCACGCGTGTGTGGAAATCTGATATGGTGCGGATTCGAACTCGGATCCCTTTAAAGATCCACGGAACACCTTGACAACAACTGTAGAAAAAAACTGATCTTCCTCAAGAGGAGAGATTTGTTCTTTTTGACTACAACAAGTACAGTGATTATAGCTCGTTGTTTTTTTTTTCCACGAGGGACAACTTTGCATAGCACATACTAAAGCGTAATCAATCAGACTGATCATGTTAATAATTCTCAACCAGTTTTAACTCTACGGAAGTTCAAACAACTTAAGAAATGTTGTTTTCATCAACTCTCAAAAACTACCCTTCTACTCATAAGAAAGAACATGCATTTAAATGTTTCAAACCAACTTTTTGCTTTTCATTGAAATAGAAAAGAAAGATTCAACCAAATCAAATAGGAGAATCATTATGTACAGTAACCTGCTTATTTCCAGCAAATTGATATGTTAGCACTTTGTTTTAGTTCATTTAATGATGAAGAACAAAGGTTGATTAAATAATCATTTATTTTTGCAACAAAACTAAGTGTAAGAGGATGAAAGTACCAAAACAAAAATTGATCGTATGACTGAGTTTAGAGTTTGAAGAAAACCAAATGCAAGAAAGAGGATGATGAAGGTTTGTGTAAGGTGGCATGAGAGTAGAATTGTGAATTGTCCTGCATAATAATTCATAAGAATCATAAGGAAAGTTAAGAGATTTATAATGGAAAATAAGGATACAAAGAGGGATACCTCATCTCAAATCAAATCCTCTTAGTGAAGTAGTGTGTTACAAAATCTGCAAAGATTCTGCGATAGCTCCATCAGTCCCAAGGAATCTTGGTAGTGATATTATCTCTTTCTATTTCTATCTCGATCATGTCCTTCAAGTAAAACCATATGTGATCCCACCTTACGTCGTCTGGAAAACTCTTCTTTGGTATGACAAGTAAAGTAAGTCAATATGGAGATAGATTAAAAACAATGAATAACTAAGAGATGTGAAAAGGAAATCAGTTACATTTCTTTAGTTGGGTAGGAGGTGTATATTGGAATACCAGCTGAGACAACGCCTTGAATCTCAATCTCAAGAGCAAAGGCATCATGATATCTGTCAAAGAGGTCAAACTGATTCATGTAGAAAGCACTACTAGGCTTGAAGACTTGATGTCTCTGGGGACCATCTCTAGTCACGTCCAGAGCATCATGATATATGTCAAATAGGTCAAACTGATTCATGTGGAAAGCACTACTAGACTTGAAGACTTGATGTCTCTGGGGACCATCTCTAGTCACGTCCACTCTCTCATAAAAATGGCATGTAGACTATCAATGTTCATGATTGCACCGTTTAGTAGGAGAGACTTTGGAATGATGCCGAACAGATGCTGAATAGAGAGACTTTCATGAGCTGGTAGAAGACCATTCTTCTTGAGAATGGTCCGCGCGTAATTTGTGCAAACTGGTCCAAGTTAAACATATTCGATGGGCTTTAACCAAACTTCACAATGGATCTTACAAACATACTAATGAAACACCTACTACAATACATGCGTCATGCATGTAGTTATATATTAGACCTAATTAACATTGAACTTTATATCAATCTTTCATGTCGTGTTTGGGTATACATATCTAATGTTATCATGTCAAACAAGTACATATCTTTTTAATTTCAACTAATATCTAACAAATATATCGTCTATTGAAATGACGTCTACCAAATATTCATTTTGATATATCATATTGTGTTTATAATATATAAATCAAATTACTTTGATCCTAAGATGATTGAGAATATTTTACGGTTGGAAAAAGAAAGTTTTTACATAAAATTCCGCTAAATAATTATAGTGTTAAATATTGTGCCTTCAAGAACTCGATTTAATGATAAATTTGGACTGATTGGTCCAGTGGGGAATCATTTGGAATAACGTTATAAGTTTGGATATGTTTAAGTAAATTATTTAGAATGCGGACAAATGTTTTTGGCTCTTTGGCTACCAGATAATAGGAAGATATTTCAAGTGGTTTGTATTACTTTCTTCCCAGTGTCACAAAAATAAGCAAAGGGCTTCATCCATCCAGGTTCACCACACTCTCTCCTGGGGCTGATTTGAGATCATTAATCCACTAGCTTAGCCACGATTACAACCATAACCACCGATCTAGATTCTTCTATCCTATTGTTCTTCTATTTCTCACTAAGAAAGTAGCTCGGATTAGATAAAGTTGCAACGACTTTATAACTCTGTCATTTTACATAAGCTCCAACTCAGCACGTGACACTGACTAAGCCGACTTGACTAAAATCAGGTTATCTTAGACCGGTGGTATATGTTAAGTTAATGGATTTCCAACCTAAAACAAATTGGTGATATGTGAATTGGCTCATCTATTTTATATATTGCTTATGATCCCTTTCAACTAGCGATGTGAGATTTTTGTCCTTAATAGTATACGTTAACCAAAATATTGGAACTATTTACCTAATAGTCAGTTGAATCACGGACCATCGAATATCCCGGATTAAAAAAAAATAAAAATAAAAATATTGGAACTATTTACCATTTATAATGGATAAAGAGCAATCTTCGTAATTAATATCTAGTTATTGATTTTGTAGGATCTCCATAAGAATTGTGTGATATTCCCCTATCTAATTTCTTGGGTGCACCATTATAATTCAATATCCAAATCTAACGCTGCAGTGGAACCTGTTCTATCAAGGCCGGCTCAAGTAAATCATGGGTCCTTTGATAAAATAATTTTAAAATTTTTTGCTACATAAATTTATGAATAATAAACATATTATTAGGTTCACCAACCAATAAAATCTAGTTATTATAAATTTTATATTTAAAAAAAATCTATAAAATAATATTATATTTTTTAATATTGTTAAATCGGTCATCAAAATAATAAATCTTAAATTTTAAACACTAAACCCTCTGATAAATCTTGAATTCTTGGACAATTCCTAAACCCTAAACCTTTAATCATAAACTCTAAACATAAAAAACTAGTTTCCCAAGATTTTATGAAAACCATTTCTCCAAAAAATCTTGATTGGTAAATAAAATGGTTTTTCAAAAACAAAAATCAATTCAGAAACCATAAACAATCTATATTATTAAAACAGAAGTACAAAAGTGAGAATGCCTTAAATTTCTCGAGTTATTACAGGAAAGATTTAAATGAAGTTATTGATTAGGAATGTTGTCTTATCCGATTAATAATCATATTTCCTTTTCTTAATTAAATGTTGTCTTTTCCTTAAATATAATTCATTAAATATACAATAAATGTTGCAACAAATTCGGATTTAATTTGTTTTCTTTGCTAATTAATAGTGTTTGAAAACAAGGAAAATAATAGATTACCTTGGTTATCTGTTTTATTTTCGAATTATCCGAATTGCCATTAAACCGGTCTAATGTGGATCACGAATTAAACCAAACCAATCCGAAAATATATCTAAATTTTTGGGAAATTTTTTGTTTCCTAAAAACAAGTGATTATTCCTTTGAAATCAAATCAAACTCGAATTAATAAAATATCGAATTAATAAAATATGAAAATCAAGCAATCTTTGTTTTGTATTTCCTAAAATCAAGCGATTCTTTTTATTCAACAAAACCGACGTCAACTATAATATTATGGAAATCCTATTCAAACTTGATTCTCATAATATACTATATTCCAAATTAAATTTAGACTTTTATATATCTAAATATTATCAATAATATTATAAAGAATATATACTCAATTCATTTGTAACCTCTCCATCAGAAAAATCTTATACAATTTGACCTAACTAAAAACGAGATTTAAGCTAACTATATAAATACCCTAACATAATATTTGGTTTTACATCAACCGAGGTTTAACCAACTATATATAATATTCACAGCTTGATTAAATCATTATTATAATGTCATATAGTTTTTCAAACTATATTAGTGATTAGTGATTTTCTTATATATAATTCGTAGGAATACAAATTAGATTACAAAACAGTTATATACATGATGGTGAGGAGTTTATTATCTTACCAAATATTGGTGTTAGCAATATTGCATAAAGATTTAAGTACACTCATCGAAATTCTTATTCTTATTTTTATTAACTATTTTGATCAAGAACTAAAATATAGGAATATCTAATTTAAATATATATAATACACGATTTTCAAAATATTTAGTAATAATTTTGTTTATCTAGAATATTCCAAAGAATGCTTAATCAACACACTTTTACACTTTTCTTTTCTATATAACTCTCCATCTTCATTTCTCAAAAACAAACTCAAAAACCTCTCATCTTTTCCATAATCTCTCTCTAAGATCAAGGTATATTGTTTGTTTTTTTTTCTCATTTTTAAACCGAATGGTTCATATCAAATAACCTATGAACCTAAAAGTTTAGTCTAGATATATTAGTCTAGATATATAGTATATAAATAAAACATCCGGATAGATTCATATGAACCTAAAAATATTCAAATAACCTATATGTTTAAAAATATCATTAAGCAAAATATAAAAACAAAAGTAAAAATTTATTTTATAGATTTCATGTGCTAAGTTTTTTAAGATATATGAATAATATAGAAATAATATTACACTTTTGTTATAAATATTCAAACTAATTATTTTATTAATTGACAAAAACTCATATGTAAACAAATGACATTATTTTTATCAGGATATAAATTTTATTATACGATTGACGTTTACAAATGAATAACCCTATTACGTTCGTTGACTTTATATTTATTTATAATTAGAAAAGATATATAGTATATTTTTTATATTTAGTATATCATCATGTAAAAACATATAAATATATCACAAAACAATATTTAAATTAACACCCGCTCGGTGAGCGGGTCCAGCTCTAGTAACTATTAAACATTAAACCCTAAACCTTGATTACTTCCCCCCCCCCCCTTTATACAGGATGCAACGCAATAAAGATCAGTTTACATCCGACAAGCCAAACAATGGTGAAGCTGCATGGGGCTATAGAAGGTAGCGAGGCTCAGAATCAAGAAGTCTCGTAAGTTGATCTAACTTAGTTATTAACCTGAACTAACTTAACGAAGAGAGGTGGTGATGTTTCCTGGATATTGTTTCTTGGCATAGCCGTATTGTTTCTTCAAACAGCCCAAAATCTTCAGGTAAATAAGAATGAAGTAAGGAAATTTCATTTGTATTGACCAAATATTTTTTATGTTTACAGTTTTGTCATAAGACATATGGATCTGTCTTTGCAGGATGCAAATCTTGAGGCTGATCAAATGATGGTAACAGTGGCCAAAAACATAAGCAACTCACAGTGAGAAACACTTTGGGCTCTTGTCTTGCCATTACACTCAAAGCGAAAGATCTCAACAGAGTCTTGATCATTTCTGGGGTTGCTGTATAGCGTCATCATTTCCTTTTAAAAGAGAACCTCAGTTGATTTAGGTTTAGCCGGATTTGATCAGTGACAATGTAAATATATGGGTGATAATGGTCTCCAATGTTTGCTTATCTTTTTATGATTCAATATGCTTCTTGGTACACTGTTGCTGCACTGGTTCTAATGTTGCAGTCTCTGTTAGACTCATGTGAAGTGAACCATGTTCAAAACAGAAAGAAAAGAAAAGGTTGCTTGATATTAGCCAATGGAAATTTGCTAAAAGACACCAAGCATGAGCCGTGTTGTTGTGAAGCTAAACGAGTCTGTCCTTTGAGATGTCTTGGAGTAATGGAAGAGCTGGGGAGATTAACTCAATTCAGTGATCAACATGACCAAGAGAGTACAGTGATCTCACCATTTTAGTCTCTCTTCATGGTCCAAAAAACCTTTACATATGGCTCTCCTCGTTCATCTTAGTTTATGTTGCTACAGTTTCTCCATTTCACGGTTGTTAATTTTCAGAAATGTTTCACCAGACCTTCTATGTTTCAAAATGAATGGGATGCAAAAGCTATGAGCCAATAGATTCAAACTATAACAACAGATTCTTTCATGGACAAGGACAACCCCAAATGAGAATACTTGACTAAAATTATCAATAAACCCAAGGAAAAAAACTGGTAACTAGATTGGCTTACACTTAGTGAGAAGACCATTTCATAGATTTTGTTGGCAAAACACTTCTCTTTTAAATTACACCAGAAAAATTCAGCAAAAGCATGAATACGCCAAATGGTTCTTCTTTGAGATATAGGGAGAGATGTAATCAGTAGAAAGACCAGATGTTCCTGAGATCTCAGCTGGAACAAGAACTTGAGGCTTGCCTAAAGCTATCCTTTTCCCAACAGTATTGGCGTAAAACAGACCGGGAATGGCTGGCACAAACACATCACTCCTCGAACTTATGTAGAAGTCAATGACATTTTCATACTCAGAGTTTTCTAACTCAAGGTACTTAGATTTCTTGTCTGCAGGCATTATTGTCTCCTACCATTATATATCAAAAGAAAATCAGGATCAACTAAAGTACGAAAACTTCAGAGGACTAAAAAGAATGAATGATCTCACACACCTTAGTAAACGTTTTTGGGAAGATGTCCTTGAGAATATTGAGGCTGCTCTCCCATCTTGGCTGAGTGAGGTATATAGTTGTGTCACTATCAAATCCAAGCTTCCTCAAGAACAATGCAATCTCTTGTGCGTTGTAACAGGTTTTGGATCCCCCTGCACCTGTTTCATGGCAGTTTTTCTTCTCAAGTATCTCAACTCTCAAGTCTATGGCTATGAAACGGCCACCGGATTTCTTGCCATGTGTCTTAAGCCTCTGAACCATGGACTCAACCAGTTCATTCACTCCAGGTTGCAACTCCAAGGAACCAAACATTCCCAAACAAGAGACAGGGTCGGTCTCGCCATCCAGCGAAGACTTCCTCAAGTTCACTGAAGGGAAATAGGTTGTAACTCTAATGTTGCCTTTTGATTTGAATATGGGATTGATATGTTCCTTGATGTAGTCTTCTGCAACTCTGGTGGGAACCTTAACAATGGCGATATCTCTAAGAGAAACATGGCTAGGCAACTTTTTCACAACCTTGACAACACTTTCCAAGCTTTTAACAAGTTTATCTACATCATAGATGTCTTCAAAGTTCCTGATCAAGCATTATAACTTAATTCATAAACCACTAAGAGAAACAAACCATAATGTTTGTGAAAATACACTAACATTTCATCACCAGGTTTGCTTCCTCTTATGTCTGGGAGCACAAGCGTTGCCCCAAGATGCTTAGCCACCATCACAGCATCAGTAATCTAAAGAAAGATGATAAAGTTAAACAACATAAGACATCAGAGGACAGAAGAGAACATATCCAAAGAAAACACAGGTTGTGTTGGAACTCAACAGCATAGTCACAATATACCAAAATAAGAAAAGGTGAAAACTTTGGTCCATTGGTACCTGAGAGACATGGTACTCAGGACCATTCGTTAAGGAGAATGTAACATAACCCTTTGATGATACAGCTTCATCTACAACAGGAGAAACATTGAAGCAAACCAAAAAAACACAGAGAAGATTAAAAAAAACATAACTGGTCTATACCAGATTCAGATATTGACCAACAAGGTTTAAGATCATGGCTATCTTCAATCCAAGGCCCATGACTCCCTTCACTTGCTCTAACAACTCCATCTTCCAAAGCTACTTTTGATCCATGGAACTCAATATCATGTGCATCTCCTTGAACCTGCAAAAAAACAAAAAAAAAGGTTGAAGCTTTCACAATCATTCTCTCTAAAGTCTGAGTCTTTTAACATCAATGCAACATCCAAACCAGACCCAGAACAAATAAAACTCTAACCAAACCCTATAAACCAGATCTGATATCGACAGAGACATGTCGGGTGTTAAGTACCTGACCAGCATCAAAGTAATCTCTATGAAGCATTTGTCCGAGCATGACAAACATGGTAATGGTGAGGATTCCAGCCACCACTTGTCTCAAATCCACACCCATTGTGTTCTTCTTCTTCTTACACTCTCCCCTTCAATTGAGGAGAGATTAGGGAATGGATTAAAAAAGACAAAAGAAAGAAAAAAAGAGACAAGATTTCACGAATCTGAGTTCCTTTTGATGATTTTGTCTAAAATATATATTTGTTTTTTTATATGTGAGTGTTTAAGTCTTTGCCTTACGCTCTCTCTCTCTCTCTCTCTCTGTCTCTCTATCTACCAACTCAACACAGCTACCGACACTCGCCGTGGATTCTGGTTTTTAAATCGACTAGTTGATTTTGATTAAACCGACCTATACCGGTTTTGATTTCAGTTAAACCGGGCTTGTATCATATCAAAAACCAAAATTGTAAACAGAAATTTATCTGTATTTCATGATATATGAAATTATTTGAGAAGTGATTTTGTTGACTTTTCATAAAATTTTAAGATGAATTATTAGTTTTAATATTATTATTTAAAATTTTACCTTAATATCATATTTTTATTATATTTAGGATAATTAATTGTTACAAAAGTTAATATAATAAATTAATTAATTATTAACAATTCCATTGTTTATTTTATTTAGTTCACGATTTTAATTCTTTATTATAATTAGCTTCTCTCGTTCTTATTAAAAATATTGATCTAGTTAAAGAGTATTACAAGATTAAATTTAAGATGTTGAAATTTATATAAAAAATTGTTTCAACTGAATTGGGGTTGCACTGGTTGATAGATATTGTTGTAATATATTATTTTCTCTTTCTTATTGATTTGCATTTATTTATATGACTTTATTAATGAACATTCTCTTAGTAACTTCTTTTCTAAACTATCTTAAGGGAATTTTTTTTGTTCTTAATAACTTGATTATGGTTGATTATACGGTTATACACTTATACCACATAATCTATAAGAAGCATCTATATCTTAAGATAAATTCCTATAAAACAATTAAAATCGCTCACTGTAATGATTTTCCGAAAGACTTTTTATATTGATGTCCCAATTTTTTTTAAATTATTTTCCAAAGTTTTAGATTGTAGTGTTTTTTATTAGTATATCATGTTTATGTTTTCTTTTCATTAGTTTATTATTCTGATATTTTGTATATTAGATGTTATTGGTCATATTTTGAATGTTGGACCTCTCAAAGGTCTCATCCTAAAAAGAAGAACTTCAACTAAATTAGAATCAACTATTTATCACATAAAGTAGATTTTATTAATCATTTAATTTTACATTCAACTTAAAGTAGCAAATGATATTTTAGTTAAAAGATCATTGAAAATATATATGTTGTCAAATATAAATTGTTTACTTATGCTAATAAGTAAAATAAGTGTTTTTCAGAAATCTAAATTGATTAATGATAACATGAATATTACAAGAGAGAGGATTTTGATCTAAAATCTACATCCTAAAAAGATGAACAAAAAAAGAATTTAATACATTGATGCCAGTATGAATATTATAGTAACATAATTTATAATACTAATTTATTTACTTTTATCTAATTTGGTAATTTGTATTTATATTTAAATAAAATTGGAAATATATATACACATATATTTAAGATATGGGTCCTCATCTAGTTATTAAAGTATAAAATATACTTTCTCAATTTTTTATTTAAAGTTTTGAAATTATGCATATAAATTAAAAAAAACTATTTAGTTTTATACATTTTAAAATAAATTAATCATTAACTATCTAACTAACTATAATTCAATCAACAGAAAACAATATGTAGAATATAAAATGTCATATAGCATAAAAGTTAATAAATTTATATTAAAATTAAAAAGAAAATCTCTATGGAACATCAGATATTACATACTTATATAACTCACAAAGTTAAAAATGCGAATTTAAAGAATTATCATAGTTCTTTTTCTATATAAACAGACAATAAATTCGCTTAAATTTAACAATTATGACTTTTGTCGTTTCGTGAAATCTAAGAAAAGTAAAAATCTTCGTTTACTGTTTACCTTTTCCTAATCTCAATTTCTTCGTTGGATAACAAAATAACATAGAGCATACAAATCGTAATGTCATACAAAAGGATTTCAACTCTTCTACTGCATCTTCTGGCCTCCCTTTTCTGCCCTCCATTCTTCTTACCTTCATTCTTGTCCTTCTTGGCCTTCTTCTCATCTCCGTCCTTTTTCTCTTGGCCTTTAGTCATAATGGAACTTGTGATAGCGCTCTTTCCCTTTTTAGGAGAAGGACAATCTTTTTCTCCTTCACCTCCTTTCCTCTGTCTCTTGTATATGTTCTTCAAACCATGATTATAATCAATAAGTTTCATTTGCATCAGGTCCACCTCCTCATCGTAGTTTAGCCCATTCCCCTCAATAAGATCAGCCACCGCATTCATCTCAGCAAATACATCCGCCTCATTGTCATTCATCTCCTTTTCACCTTCCTTCTCCAACTGAGGATCAGCAACCTTCTCAACTTCATTTTCTTTCTCAATACCACCCCCTTCTCCATCATCATCAGTCATATCATTAACATTATCAAATTTCTCCTCCTCTTCCTTCTCCGACTCAGTAGCAAGTACATTTTCACCAACTTTAACACCATGTTCCTTCAAGTCATTCTCAATAATTTTGAACACTGTTTTTGCTGAAACAGACTCTGAAACACGTTGTGCAAGGAATCTCACTTTTTTTTCTAGTAGTGTAATTTTGTTAACTATTCCATCCATTCTTTCTGACACATCCTTTATATTTTCGATCCACATACCTTTCACCTCCTCCAAACCAAGTCGAAGAGCATTCATAACCCGACTTTCAACCTCTTTTAATTCTCCAGCTCCAAGAGACTCAATTTCGGCATCAGGATTCTCAATTGGATGCTCTTGTGCACTGCCACCAATAGTAGGAACTTCAACATGACTTGTACGCGTAGACAAATCGCTTTCATACAATTTTTCAAACCACATTTTTTTCTTCCCTTTTAGTAGTATCTTGGTCCAGCGATCAACAGCTGCATCATTTGTGTCATCGGCCCAAACACTTCCCTTGCCCATTACTCTTTTCAGAAGTTTATCTTCCGCCGGTGTTGCTACCAATATACTCTCAATATCTTGTGTATGCAGATAGCACTATTTTAATTACTTATCAAAATTATATTTACTTAATTCTAATACACATATAATCCAACATAAAATACCTCAGTTGTTTCACCAAGTTTCCCATTCATTTCTTTCAGATTGAATGACTTCCCCCCCCCCTCTTTTTTGTTTGTACCGCATCTTGCACATCCGCGGGAAGTCCTTGTCTGCACCATTCACTGGTTCTCGGTAATAGTTCCTCAAGTTTGGAATTGCCTCAAGCCCCAACAACTACCAAAAGACATAAATTAACTTCAGATTAACATATATACTTTCCTTAAAAGATGAAGAACTCGATAATACCTCCAGAGGAACATGGAAGCTTGTGATAACCCAACTCGTCGGCACAACGCCGTTGCACTTCTCCAAGAAGACAAATACATCATTCATGTTTGCCTCAAAAGCATACCGCCCCTAGGGGAATTCTTTGCAAACATCTAGATCGTCAACAACCCTGAGGAAGAAACTGTCCACAGGTGATGCTCCCACTCCAGTTTTCTGCCTCCAACAATGACACTGGTTAAGAAAAACAAAACAACCATCTTCAGACGGTCCGGAGATGGCTTTCCCTTCATTGCATCCATCTGCTTATCCACATCATCGTATGTTATCTTCTTCCGTTCTCCAAAATACTTGTTAATGAAAGTAATACCACCCAACCTCTCATTGTGCGAGGGATAAGCATGGCAGTATAGACCCGAGATTAGTCCGACTTCTCTTAGAGAGTATCGGATTGGGACGCCGTTAACAATAAACCATAACTCATACTTCTTCGCTACACAAGTTGACTTCACAATGACAATCCACAATCCCATCCACTTATGCTTCGAGTTTTTCACATGGAAGAAATGTTGGAACTGTGGGTGCTCTTTGAACCATTCTACCTCCTTTGGTTTCAGGATCACTTCTATACGACTTAGCGCCTTCTCAATGTAACATTTTCCTGAAAGCTTTATAACCTTTTGATACTCGGTTGGATGAAATTGCATCTTCATTGCTTCTTCTTCGTCATCTACATTCTACACTCACAACAAAATCGGATCACGTAGGACATATACTATCATAAAGTGTTAGCTTTGCTTTTTCCATTAAGTTTGACTATGCAAACTACTGAAGTTTTACTTACTTTCTCTAGGTTATACAATTTAATTTCTACTTAGGAGATTGAGTTCCTTACCTCTTCATCCACCAATAATTCTCCTCCTCTGCCACTGTCTTCCTCTTCATCGTCATCTTCGGCTCCGTCTTCCGGTTCATCCTATTTCTCACTCGAATTTGTATTCACCTCTTCACCTCTGTTAGTTTCTCGATTGGGAGATCTGTCGGTTTCTCCGTTCACTTCTCCCTCCCTTTCTAGGTTTTCAGGGACGTTTGAGTCTTCACTACTGACGGCTACAACCAGTTTGGTTTCCTCTCCTTCACGAGGAGAACCTCCTTCATGTTCCTGATCGACATCTTTCTTTTTCTTCACACAAGCATCAGCTTTATTCTTTCCCACCTTCTTCATGGCGAAATTAGAGAATTAGAGATTCCTCGATCCGAAGATGGAGATTAACGGTCGAGAAGAAGAATAAAGAAGAAAGAGTGAAACCTAAAATGACTTAACAATTTCGGGAAGTCTTAATTGATTTTCAAAGCTCGGACCCGACTTTAATGGGTGGGTCAATTTCGGTTATGGATAATCTTAAGTTTTTTTGTAATTATGAAACTTTATATTGGTTTTTCAGTCTTTTATAAAGTTTCTCATTTAAATTATTGTTTAATTAAATAGAATCAAAATTACCAAAAATGGCAGGAGTACATGAGATTATTTTTTCAGTTAGGAGCACTAGAGCATTTAATTCGAAATAAATAAAGGGGCTCACAGACCTAAACGGGTATCTTCAGGTTAAACGGGCTTTAACAAGTTCGCAGTTAAATGGACATGCGGTTAACGTTTCACTAGTTATGTATTGTTAAAATTACAATGATCTTTTCATCTGTGTTTAGATTCAACTTTTCTATTTGAAAATGTATCAGCTTTACAAGTTCTTGCTTACTTTATCTAACATTCTCTAGCTTTTCTTTTTTTGACAGTTTTGCGTTCAGACACACCTGGAGTTTGAGTTTTGTTATTTTAACAAGGTTAATTAATAAGGGTGAGGAATGCAAGAATCTGTTGTGTTGCCTCTGCAACTAAGATGGATTTTTTTCTATCTACCTTGGAGATTTAGCAATGAAGATTAAGTGAGATACACTTATTCCTATGTTAATAATCAAATGATAATGATACTTTCTGTTTATCTTCTTGTTTTGCCTCCAAAACTCTTTTACATTGTTTTTTGGGAAATTGCCAAAAATATCACTTTTCTTGTACCACTTTTCAAAAATACTTTAATCACTTTTATCCTTGTTTTTTAAGAGGAAAAACACACTTATAACCCTTGGATTAATTAATATAATACTTAGGGTTTAGAGTTAAGCGGTGGTGTAGGGTGAGGGTAAAGTTTAGAAATTTAAAGTTTATGATTCTAATTAATTTTAAAAAAAATTGCCCCTTAAAAAGTGGTATTTTTGAAAATGTCTTTTTAATGAAGTTAAAAATGAAAAGTGGTACAATGAATATAAGCAAAAAGTGTGTCTGAGAAGACTCTTCTTATATCTAAAAAGTGAGATACCAAATGTTACAGAACTGTGTATATCTAAAAGGTAAGATGGCGAATGTTAAGTAATCGTGTATATCTAAAGGCAAGATACTGAATGTTACAGAACCGTGAAAAGAGCATAGGACTCAGCACATGAGAGGAGAACCGAGACTCTTATTTGAGAGATTTTTGGGTGTCGACACGGTCCGTTAGCCCTTGAACCCATAAAGGGAAAGCTTCAACATAAGAGGCAGGAAGGAGTGGAACCCTAGACGCCAAGTTGCACAAGGCATACGGCAACTGGACAATGACTTTCTCGGCAAATATTTGAGATACACAATTAAATATAACTATTTGGTTTTCTCTATGTATTAGATACTCAAGTTACAACTCCTTAACATAGTTCACTCTCGGGAGCACACGCTAGTGACGAAGCATAGAAAGAGTTGTTAGCGAACCATAAACAAGCATATATGTTTTGTTTGTCCAACAATATAATCATATGTTTTTATTTCATAACATTATAATATTTTTATTTTAATTTTCAGATAAAAGAAAGACTAACTAAGTTACTTAAAAGATGAAAAAAAACAACTTACAACTGTTCAAAGAAAAACAATTGAGAAATATGGGATTCTATTTGTAGAATCTAACTAAATCTATTATTTAGAAACAAATCATTTGTTGACAAAAATAAATCATTTCATTACAATTGTTAAGATTAAGATCTTATTTTCAATGTCATATAATCTCAAAAAACATTTAAGACAGGCATGATTCACCACGTTAATAGTGTACTGTTTATCTTACTGGATATTCCCAAAAATGCTAGATTTTATTTACTTAGAATGCATGTACCAATAATGGAATCTTTATAATATAATGTGATATTAATTGAAAATTGCTTTTTTTTTTTAATCATAAAACTTGAACAAAAAACGTGCAAGTAAAACTCAACAAAGCCAGTGGTTAGTGCTTACAAGTGTCCCCCACGCGCTTACACACCGCGTAGATACCTTTTCATCGATAATATGCTCTCCCGATTTTAACAATTTTATACTCTCCAAAATTTGTTTCAAAATAAATATTTTTTTTGTAATTTGAATGTAAACTTTATTAATTTTATATATTATTTATTTTTATTAATTAAAATATAATTAGATATATAAATTATAATATTTTATCTAAAAAATATGTAAAATTAAATATTTTTAAAATATAAAAAATAATTATTCATGAATTTTTGTCCGATAAAATAGCTTTTGAAAAACCATTGGTTGAAATATAGCTTCTTTGTTTAGAAAATTTTAATATATATTTTTTTAGAATTTTAATTTTTATCTCTAATTTTCACCATTTAACCCAAGACTCTAAATATATATAGTTAATTCAAAATTATAAATGTATATTTACATCTTCTAATAAATTTATTTTATTTAATTTTTTTATAAAAAATTATATTTGTGAAAAAACTTTTTATTTTTCTCAAACTAAAACTACAACTAACCAAAAAAAAAATAAAGGGGGAAAATATATATTTCCTTTTCTTTAATTTAATGGAAAAATCAATAAATAGACGTTCCTTTTCAGTGTCCTCTCACTTTCTTTCGACGAAGGAACCTTCAATTCACTTTTCGATATTCTGATCGCTGCTTCCAAGTACCAATCAAAACCCTAGAAGACGAAGACGACTCGTTCATATCTCCATATTAACCTCTCGAATCTTCAGACAGATCGTGATAAACCAGAACCGTAATCGAGCTCTAACCAAAAAGCGATGAAACCGGTTCAATCGCCACCAGGAGTATCCATCCCGGTTAAGAACAACCGTCCTCGCCGCCGTCCAGACCTCTCCCTACCTCTCCCTCACCGCGACGTCTCCCTCGCCGTCCCCCTCCCCCTCCCACCGACCTCCGCCGTCTCTTCAACCTCCTCCACCTCCTCAGATCCGAAACTCTACTCAGATCTAGAACGCGGTAACCGGATCGGAAGCGGAGCAGGCGGAACGGTCTACAAAGTGACTCACCTCCCTACCTCCCGCGTCTACGCGCTCAAGGTGATCTACGGCAACCACGAGGAGAACGTCCGTCGCCAGATCTGTCGAGAGATCGAGATCTTACGAGACGTGAACCACCCGAACATCGTGAAGTGCCACGAGATGTTCGATCAAAACGGTGAGATCCAGGTGTTGCTTGAGTTTATGGAGAAAGGATCTTTAGAAGGTCACCATGTGCGGAACGAGATAGAGTTAGCGGATCTGTCTCGTCAGATCTTGAACGGTTTAGCTTATCTCCATAGTCGTCATATAGTTCATAGAGATATTAAGCCTTCGAATCTCCTTAGAGACTCGGCAGATAATGTCAAAATTGCTGATTTTGGTGTGAGTAGGATCTTGGCGCAGACCATGGATCCTTGTAACTCCTCTGTTGGAACTATAGCTTACATGAGTCCCGAGAGGATAAACACTGATTTGAATCAGGGGAGGTATGATGGTTACGCCGGTGATATTTGGAGCTTAGGTGTTAGTGTTCTTGAGTTTTTCTTGGGGAGGTTTCCTTTTAATGTGAGTAGGCAAGGTGATTGGGCGAGTCTCATGTGTGCGATATGTATGTCACAGCCTCCTGAAGCTCCCGGGACCGCGTCCCGGGAGTTTCGGAATTTCATTTCTTGTTGCTTGCAGAGAGAGCCCGGGAGGAGGTTGACTGCGAATCAGCTTTTGAAGCATCCGTTCATACTTAGAGGTGCGAGTCAGGGGCAGAACAGGTCTCCTCAGAATCTGCATCAGCTCTTGCCTCCTCCTACTCGTCCTCTGTCTTCTTCTTCTTCCCCAACGACGTAGCAGGCGTCACTGGTTCTTTGGTCAGTCTCTTTGTTACTTTGAGTTCTTCTTGGTTACTTTGTTCTTGAATGTTGTCCAATTTTTGCGTAAGCTTTGTGTAACTTTATCAAGAAAGGGCAATGACTTTGCTTTGTATCCCAACTGTAGCTTTGTTGAATTTTCATGAAGTTTATGCTTTTTTCTTTGTTCTTTTGCAATTTGTGCTTCTCGGTTTGCATCTTAAGCATTGGGGAAAAGGATGGTTTCTATCCAATAATGGCCAGTGGCTCGAGTGACCATTTAGTTTAGTCTGGTAATGCTCTACACTAGAGCATTGAATAGACATACTATGTCATTGTCTTGTATGTAACTTAGTCATGTTTTGATTTTATGTTTTAACCTTAAGCTTGGTTTATTTCACAAAGTACTTTAGTAGGAGAGTCAATTGTTGTTCTAAGGAATCAGATTTGCATTTACTACTAACCATTTCTATGTCTTATTTGTAACTCCTCTGCACTCTCTAAGCTGAACTAGTTTTAACACTTTTTATTGCAAAGTACAATGAGTATCATCAAGTGTTAATAATAGGAGATTGAGTGCTTGATTATGTCTAGTGTGATAGTGTCTGAGAGGTACAAGTCTATGCTCTGTTACCAAATAGCAGGCTAATGGATTGATTTTTTTTCTTGTGAAGCACCACATGTGTGATAAAACAAATTTTGCATCAACTAAATGTTTCAGTTCGTTTTCAACAATTATTACAGCAAAATGGTTTCACTTCTTCTTTTGCAAAAAGTTATAGTTTACCTGTTTCGACACAATTCACACAGAATAAAAGAAGAAAAACGTGTTAGGTGTGACAGCAATGGACTAAAAAACAGTACACTCTTCATATATATATACATATAAAACAAACCGTGTAATGAAGTAATCAACATACTTCGCTCGAGCTAGTGAACCACCAATCTAATAAGGCAAATAGATGGACACTGAGTGTGTAAAGAGCAACAAACATTTGCGCTTGTTTTGGGTTGTAATGAACAATCTGTGTTTGTGTTACGTGCTAATGCATAAAAGATCAAATATTGACTTTGCCTCCATGCCAGATTGGTTTAAATTTTAGCAAAAATAAAATATTGGTTTAAATCAGATTGAATATTTTAACTCAAAAACAAATTGGCAGTAACCAAAAAAAAAACTCAAAAGAATATATAGTTCCCAGTCAAGACATAGATTTCACATTATTGATATAAACGGATAGAAACAAACGAATACTGTGAATGAACAGATTATTTTATCATGAAACAACTAAAACATGAAAAGAAAATCTGTATCCACTTATTTTCTATTTATAAGTATTTTTCATATATTTAAAACCGAAGATAAGTTTCCTATACTTTGAGAGAGCAGCATTTAACGGTTTGGTTTATAACTGATTGCTAAACCCCTTTTCCTTGTCCATCTTCAGCTCTGTGATTTACATGAAAACGATTCAATCTTTGACTAGTTCGAGTTTTGTATGAGTGGCAATGGATTGCAGGCAGCTACAATGCTCTTGATTACACAACAAAGTTGCTGCATCTTGCTTGGCATCCAAGCGAGAACTCAATTGCATGCGCCGCTGGAAATAGCTTGTACATGTACTACTATGCTTAACACCACCACACTGAGCAAAAAAAAATGTAGATAAAAAGGGCATTTACTTTGCTCTAGGCTCTGGCTTTCTAGGTTCATTATAATGATTGATAAGGATTTTGTTTACATACATACATCATCATCATCATCGTCATCGATCACGTAAGCTATGTAATCATCATGTTGGACTTGTGGGAATATGGCAAAGGGAAAGCGAAGCAGTGAAAACCAAATCTTTGAAGTGTAGAAATTCACTTGTGCACCTTGGATATAGAAAAATCCGATTGGAAGAAAAATCGTGATTTTAGTAAAGCTCATTTTGTATGACTTTTGGATTGATTATAGATTAGATTTTTTTTTACAAATCTTTTCTGGTCTTGGTGTAATCATTGTTTTATTGATATTTTTAGACTTGTTTCTTCTTTGTTGACTTATTAAAAATGAAATACATTTCATTTACTAGATTTTAGTAAACTCTCCAAAGTAGCACTGTTTAATTTTCATTTACTAACAATTTTTCCTTATTTATTTATTTTGATTTTTAAAATGCTCTTTCTGTTCTACAATGTTTAAAATATTTGATGTTTTGATACGTAAAAATGTTTTTATATTTTTAGGTAAATTTTAATTTATCAAAAACTATATAACTAATAATATTTTGTAACCTATTTTATAATTGATTAAATAGTTTTTAATTTATTGTTTAGGTTTTTAATATTGATATTTTACTTAAACCATCTTATATAAGAGAGGGAATAACTAATCTTAAAATAAACATGTATTGAGAGAAAAATAACACTCAGAACGAGGACAAAGATCAGATGGATATGGACATGCGTTGTGAGTATACTAAAGTCAACACGAACCAGATTCTCATTTACATTTTGTGGATCTAGAGAGAGCTAGAAATCGTAGCCGTACAGGTGACGTCAGTAACGGTCAGCAATAACGGCAGCAACGTGAGGACAAAGATGGTGACAAACGGCATCGACACTTGTGCGGCTCTGGTTCATTGTATCACGATTAGAAAGTGACGGTGGTGATTATTAGGACAGAGCTTCAAGACTAGTGATGTTCTTTCAAGGGAATTTGTATTGTATGACGCAAAATAAAATTATAATTCATTATCTAACAAATTAACCTAAGTTCCACACATACACCGTATATTTTATATAATAATGTAATTATACCTTTATCTGTAATCGATGCAACCTGTAACAAAAATTAAATAAATTAATAATTGGTTAATGTAAGAAAATAGATCATGGCTTCACAGTTCTTACATATCACTCTTTAATAAGTTTTTATTTGGTAAAACTAAGAAAGGTAGATAGTTTCATTGAGGGAGACTGTGATACCATCGATTGCTCCCATGTCGACGTTTTGTTGAGAAGAAGGCCGTTTTCGAAAGCTTCGTCAAAGATGAAAAGGAGAAGAGTCTTGGATTCTGAAGATGACGACCGTTTGAGAATGATGGAATCAGAGAGACGACATCATGAGTTAATTCTTGATGGCGGACTGGTAAATATGTGGTTGTGTCATAAAAAAAGAGATGAGGGTTCGTCGACTTTATATGATGGTAAAGAATAATGATGGTAGATCAGTAAATTAATACCACCATGTCTAAAAAAAAAGGGATGTGAAAAAGATGAAGTCGTAGACTATACTATATTCAGTAAAAATAAATAATAATAAGAAATGTGTTATTTATGTAAAGTTTTTATACTTTCATATAGTCTTCTATTCTTTACGTCTTTCTATATTATTTTCTTTTAAATAGAACAATATGTCATATCTTCCAATTGATACTTTTGTTATCTTCCATTTTGTATGATTTAAAAATTATATTTATCATTTCATTAACTATATCCACACAAATGATTTTAGTTCACAAGTCTATTTTACTTTTTATTTTATATAATATAGTTTAATATTATAAAATATTCTATATTATTTCAAATTTTAATTTAAAAAAATATTATAACTACATATTATAATTTATATTTGTGTTTAGGTTTAGTAGTTGGGGTTTAGGGTTTAGTATTTATGGTGAATAGTGCTCATTAATTATTGTCCATATTTTCTTTCATAGACGTCATCCATTCTCTCTTGTTAACTGGATACTTGTATATAAGAGGAGTATAACCGGTTAACATGTGACACAAATGTTAGTTTGTTAATTATGTTAAAATCATTGTTATCTACTTAATTTTACTTCCAAAATTGGTTAGATAGCAAATAAACCCTTCTTTCAAAGTAAAAGAGAACTTTGCTTGTTAAGCACGCTATATGTGTTTTTTCATTGTCTGTTAATTCTGAAGCCTTTGATCATCTCTGATTGTTTACACTATTTTTTCTCTATAATAGAATTAATTATTGTTTCAATAGTATTTTATTTTAAAATTAAAAAATAAAATAGTGAACAAAATTAAACAACTTACTTTATATAGATAGAATAAACTTATTTTTATTTTATTATAAAGTAGAGAATATAGTATTATTGAAACATTTTTTAAACTCTATTTTAGAGTCAAAAAATATAGTGAAATTATAGATATTTTTAGTGGGAACAAGTGCATCATCACATTATTGTCTGAGTTTCTGTGTGTTGTGTGTGGTACTTCCTCCGTTTTATATTAATTATCATTTTAAAATTTAAATTTATTTCATTTAAAATGTAATTTTATGTTTTCAGTGCAGTTATTTATTTGTTTTCCTAATTATATTTTTATTCTAATTCATCAATTAATATAGTTAAATAAAATAATATATTGATTAGTGATAAAATATGAAATTTAATTATTATTTTAATTTGTGTGATAAACTTAGAGCGACAATTAATCTAAAATGAAAAAAAATTAGTACTGCTAACTAATAAATTTAAGTAAACAAAAATAAATATGGTTAATAAAACTTTATGAGAGAATATGATATTCCCTACAAAATGATATCAATCTAGTTAAGTCAACAAGTCAATAGCAAAGTCCAACGCGTGAAATTTTGTCAATGAAGGAAAATTCTAAGAAAGATCATTCTTCCTACTTCCTTGTCAATTTTTTTTTGCTAAAAAAAAATACTAGTATGAAATAGCGATGTTTAACCCATAACCATCCACAACCGTTAAAACTCAGGCAAAAGTTTGTGCACAAAAATATTAATGTATCACTAATGAAAATTATGCTTTTTGTTACAAATTCATTTTTTTTTTACATATTAGTAGTGTAAGAGTTTTCCTTAATGCAATTTAAAGGTGATATATTCTTTTACAAATTGGTAGTGTAAGAATTTTCTTTACTGCAATTTAAAGGCGAAATTTTGTTACGTCATTTGATATAATATTAGCAAAACCATGATTTAAAAGTGAAAATGTAATTTTTTCATATATGCAATATTAACAAAAATGTTAACCAGCTTCCAAAAAAATGCAAATTTTGGAAAACTTACAAAATAGAAAAAGAGATAAAAGACAGCAAAACATTAGGACCAACATAAATTGGATGTAATAAAATCCAGAAAGTGTTGAACTTGTAATAAAATAAAAGCATGTTATTCTCTATCCCTCTCTCTCTCTGTATGAGACTATAAATACAAACCCACCAAATATCTCCACTCCATATCTCTCTCACAACGTCAAAAACTACAGTAACCAAAATGCAGGAGGATCTGACGTCAGCAACAGCATCAGCAGCGGCGTATTACCACCACCAATCGATGATCATGACAACGGCGAAGCAGCAGCAACGGGAGTTACCGGAGCAAGAGCAGCTAAACTGCCCTCGCTGTGACTCACCCAACACCAAGTTCTGTTACTACAACAACTACAACCTGTCGCAGCCACGTCACTTCTGCAAAAACTGCCGTCGCTACTGGACCAAAGGCGGTTCCCTCCGTAACATCCCCGTCGGCGGCGGTTCCCGCAAGAACAACATTAAACGATCCTCTTCTTCTTCTTCTTCTCCGTCGAGTAGCAGCTCCAAGAGTAGAACCGTCGCTGTTTCAGACCAAGAGAGGACAACCACGGGGAACTCGGGTCAGGAAATGGATCCGACCCGGATGTTATACGGGTTACCGGTTGGAGATCCGGTTAGTGGGAGTTTCGGTTCCCTGTTGGCTTCGAATATGCAGCAGATTAGAGGGGTTAACTACGAAACCGGGTCGGGTTGGTATCCGGGTATGGAGTTGGGTTTGGGTTCGGGTTTTCGGAGGAGTGATGACGCCGCGTTGACTGATATATCGATGAACAGAGTGGAGAAGAATTGAAGTGAAATGGATCCGACCCGGATGTTATACGGGTTACCGGTTGGAGATCCGACTGGTGGGAGTTTCAGTTCGCTGTTGGCTTCGAAACCCGGTCGGGTTTGGTATCCAGGTATGGAGTTGGGTTTGGATTCGGGTGACGCCGCGTTGACTGATGTATCGATGAACAGAGTGGAGAAGAATTGAAGAATGTGAAGGGTAATGTTGTGAATTCGTATAGATGTATATGTTAGTCATGGCGTACTTCAATATAAACGACAAATGATGTCGGTCCATTTAAGTGATATATATTCTCTTATTTTTCTTTCTTTTTCCTGAATGGTTCTTGTGAGTGTTATATGATCGTATTTAATGAAAAAAATTGACATTTTTTTTTGTTGTAAATTATAGAATTTGACTAAAAAATCGATTTTATACTTTGATTTGATTAATTCTGTCATTGCTTAATTATCCAAACCTCATTTTTGATGTGGAATTTATAACTTCTCTTGGAAATTTATTAGTGGGATCATAATTATAATGATTTAAATGTGTTTTTTTCAAAAAAAAATAATTAGATACGACGTATTATATAAACTTTTTATTATTATTTTGCGATATTTGATTAAATAAAAGAAGTTTTAGGAAAGGAAAAAAAAAACTAATTTCTGTCGGGACTACAAGTATTATCATCATTGAAGCTGAGACTGTTGAAAAAGTCCACGCGGTTACATATATGACGATCACAAATCTATCCATAGTCATTGATGTAAGTAAATATTGAAAGAAAATTCAGAATTGTGGTCCAAATTAGATGGATAAGACTTAACTCATAAGAAATGAGAAGTCCACTTCATAGATAGGCTGTGAAATTTAGGTGAAAAATGATTTGAAATGATGACCAAATGAGTTGTTATTATCAACACTGGGACTTAGATTTACATTTTTATTTGAGAAAGGAGCTTAACCGATACTGTATTGTTTAAACGGACACCTAGACCGATATTTTGTATATCTAAACCAAATTTTAAAAATCAATTTGAGAAAATCATTTCGTTCATAATCGATTTGAAGACTAGGCGGACACTTAAACAAACTTCTAGAACAGTGTTTATCATCTCACTGATGGAGCCATTCTATTTATTTTCATGATGGCTACTCCGGTTTTGATTTTAGTAACACCACACTATATATGTTGGGTTCTTTTTTTGGAAGGCTAAAATATGCATGAGCGTAAAAAGAATGTCATAAAATGAAACATGTCTTAACAGTATTGCTACAAAAACAATACTCTTAACATTGTAAAACAAACATGAAATCTCTGAGGTTTGATTTGAACCACCTTGAATGTTTCAAGAACTAAAAAAGAATCAACCAAAATGAAAGAGAGGGGAGACATTACATGGAGACGAAGCGGGCTTTGTACATAATGATGTACGCCATATGCCAATCACCTGTGTTGTGAATACAGAAACGTATCAAAATAAAGCACGAGAGAACCACAACAGTATGCAGAGTAAAAAAGAAGAAGTCTCTTTGAGTTTTACCTCCTCCTGATAGCTTTGTGATGTCTTCCTCGCGTTGTATGCTCGGGTAGCTATCATCATATTGAATCCATTTGCCTGTTGTCATTATCATTATGATACAATGCTCTTGTAAAAATGATAAGGAGAGAGAGAGAGAGGTAAAGTTTTATAAGACATATGGGAAACTAACCACTCTCTTGCTTAACCCATGCAACGTAATGACCAGAGTCCGCACTCCTTCCCTTGTGGGTCAACACAGTGACCAGGTCATAGATTCCAGTCATGTGAGTTCCCTTCTCAGAAGAAGACGAACCACCTGTGTTATAGCCACAAAAAAGAGTCCATTACACCACAACATGGACAAACAAACCAACCATTCAAGTATATTACATCTATATCAAGGTTCTTGAAAATACTTGCAGGTTTTCAAGCTTTCTAAAATATATAGCATACAACAAAACTAAGTCTCTTTGTGAACCAAGCCAGAAAGATGTTAAAAACGGGTCTTAGATACAGTACCATCCTGTTGGGTACCGGTGGATGATTCTCCACTCTCATTTGATGGCGCCTGCAAAACAAATACAAAACAACAATCTTCTTGTAAGATTGTGTACTTCACATGTGAATTGTATGTACAAAATGATAGAGATATGGTGTACCTCTGCATCCGTCATTTTCACATCACTGTCCTTTGAGCTACTCTTAGTTTGTAGACCAAGCTTTTTACCTTCCTCATCTCTCAGTTTCTGAAAAAGAGACAGCTATCAGTTGAACTGGTTACACCAGCTCATGTAATTTGAGCTCACCGCAATAGACAGTGCAAACCTGGCGAGGAGCTTCCAGCTTCTTACGGAGATCCTCAGAACAAAGGTCATAGATATCCAACTCCAGCGGATAATCCACTTTCTGCAAAAGATAAAAAGCAAGTTGGTATTTTTGACCATCCAGAGTTTTTGGTTGAGAATTAAAAACAGGAAGGAAACATACCCTGAGAATCTTTGCTTTCTGATTAGTCTCCCTTTTCCAGAAGAATCGCACAAACTGAACGGTCAAATACCTTCAAGATCAGGAACAAGAGAAATAAACCCTCGTGTCAGAGATATGACATTTCACTTAACCAGTAAGTTTGACGAAGTAAAGTTCTCTGGCACATGTGGGATATAAAGCATGTCACAAGAGGATTAGATAGTACTGAGATGTACAACAAAAGTCACAAACAAAAAGAAGAGACTGATCACCTTGGCAAGGAGTCTATAAGGGACTCCTTGAGGTAAACAGCAGTACGGCCCAGAGCAGGAGATGTTTTTTCAAGTTCTCCTTTCAGTCCCTAAAGTAATAATATGTTGCATGCACTACCTTAGAGATTAATGCAGCCAATATAAATCATCAAAGTCTCCATTGGAATGATATATATTCACTCACATGTTTTAGTCCTTCATGCAAGTGGTTCACCTCGTGTGATATATGGCATTTTAGAGAATATACAGATTCAGTCTCTGAGCTTTCTTCACCACTTTCTTGACAATGCACCCTACACAACAGAAACCAGTTATAACACAACTCAATATATTAAGCAAAAATGTGAAGAAAACTCAGGATTTAACATCTTCAGTTGTCAATATAACATTCACAAATACATGAATAAAAATTGTGTACAATACACTGTAGGAAACCCCTCAACAAATATATGATACATGCTTAATAAGGATACCAAGAAGATGCTACTGCTTTACTACAGGAGTATGCAGACTGCTTTACAGTTTGCATTGTTTATAGAGACCCAAAACCAATTATATGGATGATCTACGAAAATAATTCAAGCCATTTATGACACTGAGATGTGATAGTTTGCACGGATACCTGCTCCGAAGATTGACACCAAAAAGAGCTTTCACAGCGTCAGAATCTTCGCTGGAAGTTGGTGCTTTTAGGGACTGAGAAAGAGTGTATAACAGTTGTGTCCAACATTCTTCAGCATCCTGTCCAAAAAATTTAACAGCAAGGGACTGTAAACAGAATGGTTACGGGCTTAATGCAACCGAGTTTGCAGCCAGAAACAAACCTGCTGCATGTGCATTCCATTCTGCAACTGGCTAAACTGAGGAAACTTTTTTCGTAGTACCTGCATATCAAGACCAACGTTGATATGAGCCAAGAACAAGAACTTCCAAATCTTATGGAGAGATATGGATAACTAGCAAACTAACCATCCAGAACTGTGTAGGCGAAACAGCATTGACACTTCTATCAAGATCACCAAATAGGTCACGTGTGGCAACTGTGAGCATGTGAGAAGTTTGGTCGACATCATTGCTTCGTCCAGCAAGTGAGTAACTGTTAAAGAGGAAATTGTTTGTATAATTGGGATAGATTTATTGAATAAAAAGGCAGTTAGAGTAATTGAAAAATGTTTGACTGACTTGGATAATGCAGATTTCAACTCTGGGACAGATTTTAAGCACTGCACCGTGGAGTTCATGTAACAGGTGTTGCCCAAATTGACAAGGCCCGCACTGTAACCCTGAAATCAAGTGTAATTGTTAATTGGTTGATACAAACTCTATGAATGTACATTGTCCAGGTTCCAAGCATTGTAAAGTTAGCAAACCCCACAAAACACACTGAGCCTGCTAGTATACTGCAGAACTGTTACTAGCCTAAGGTAGTTTTGTTCTAGATTGAAGCTACAACAGCCAAGAAACATCATACTTTAAGGCGAAAGTTGAGAGTAGAGGGCAACTAAGAGAATGGGTTCTGGAGTTACGGTTTAGGGTTATATCATTTGATTCCATAGATGGGCAAGCTCACATCACACAGCTATAATCAGCAACAAAAGAAAGAGTACCAGATGAGTGGCTTGCTCTTCTTCAGGTAGATCCTCTGCAAAAACAATAGCCTTTTCAGGAGCTTTCACTATCTCATCAGCAGTTCCCATCATCATCAGTTTTTGGCCCTAGACACCAACATAACAAACGAATAAGCATCTTCACAACAACAACAAAAAAAGAAGCAAGAGGTTTACATCTTTCACTCCAATGGCGGACCAATCAGCATCATCCTGCACCAAAATGAAAGAATCATCAAATATTGAATAAAACAATCTAGTGAAGAAACACCGGATCCTATACCTTCAAGAGACCACCTTTGACCATAATCTTTTGCCTCTCAGGTGGGACACCAGTCAAATCATACAGCTGAGCCTTGAAGACATAAGGAGGCAGAGAGGGATCAATCTCGATACCTTCAAAGACCTTCTTTTGCCACTTTACACTTACTGTAAACATAAACCCCATCACTAGATTAGGTCAAAGCTTCCACCTTTAGCACACATTCTTTCTCACAAGGAGAAGAAACAAACAAGATCCGATTCCAAACTAGAGTACTACCGACAAGAACAGATTACATCATCGATTAAAGCATGTAGTTAAGGAAGAAATTGAAAGAGAACCTGTGAGCATCTTTGGTGGGAGTAATGAGAAGCTTGCTTGGAGAGACGGCAAGGAGACAAGTTTATTCTTCTGTCTTTGTTTTGGTTCTTCTACGGAGTTCGATGGTACTCTTGAAATAGCATTTGACAGCGTCTCTTTCTTTTGGAAGGGGTCAGAGTTTTAACGTTCGGGTCGGGTATGTTTTGGTCGGGTATGTTTCGGTCGGGTTTGTCTTTTTACATTAGTTTATTTTTAATAAAAGAATTTACCATTTAAATAGTTAGAAAAAGTTATTTTCGCTGACACTTCATTCCATTTTACCTTTATTTCCTAATAAAATATAGGGCAAATCTCTCAAATAACACTTTTTGAAGTTTTTGTCATAAAAATAAACTTCAAAAACAAAAATGACCAAACTAGACCTTTTTACTTTTTAAAAATTAATATTTTTTATTTAATTTTTCAATTTTAAACCTCACCCCCAAAACCCCACTCCATAACTCTAAACCCTAAGTCTAGATTAGTTAACCCAAGGGGTATAAACGTATATTTACCCCCAAAATCCCATTCCAAAAAGGTTATTTTTGTCATTTTTTTTTAAAGTTTATTTTTGTGGCAAAAACTTTTTTAGGTATATCTTATGGTATTTCTCTAAAATATATTTGTTTGTAGGTTGACTATGTATTAATTTAAATTAGATTTCTGTTGAATGATTACAACATAAACACACTAATCTAATAAAAATGAAGTGTTTAAGTGAACTTTTAGGGTTTAAATTGTGACATATGGAATTAAGAGCAATAACCAATTCTGTTTCATTCCTTAAAAATTATACTATTTATGAAGAATATTTGATGTGTATGTTTCTTTGTTTTTCCTTATATTTAAAGAAATTATAAAACAAAAATATTACTTATCAAAATTGATATATATGAAACAAAACTAATAAATATTTCCTTATATTTTTTTTATTTTTTTTCTACTCACTTTTATTTTTATTTTAACGTCACAATTAAGACCTAACTGGTGTAACCGTAGCGGTTGCGGTTGCGGTCGTTTCCAAATGCAGGTGATCACAATTTTAATTGTTATTAAAAGATTTAGACGGTTAGTATATCATTTAAAAATTGTTGCGTTTGTGGATATTTATGACTGATTAACTATCAAATGCATCAATAGTTAAATAATAAATTAACAATATTTACATTTTATATAATTATAAAATATTAAAAATTATATTATAGAAAATAATATAGAAAACAAAAATTTATATAAATATAAAAATAAAAATATTTAATTAAAATTTTAAAATTAGAAATACCAAATTCAAAAAATTATTTTCTCACAACTATCTGCAACCACAAACGCAAACTAAAATCAGTTTTTGAATTTTAGATATTTATATCGTGTTAAAGCGATTTATAATATTTTTTATTATTATAACACTAATAATAACTACCAACCGCAAAAACAACGTTTGCGATTGATAGCAGAAAAACCAGTCATAAATCATAGAAGCTTGGAATATGAACAAAATCCAACAATAACAATACTATTTGACCAAAAAACAATACTGCAAAATAAAATAAAAAATCATTTTAGTTAATTGTAACAAAAGATGATGACGATTTTTTGTTTGTTTGTTTTAAATTAGATTAAACCCTTCGACCTTAGTAGTTTACTAGTTTCTACTTCTTACGTATGCTTTTGATCTGGGACTAGATTCATCTGTCTTTGGTAATAACACAATTGCGTCTGCAAACAATAGCTTTGGTCGATTTATCTCTTTTTAACTCAAAACCCTCCATCACCACCAATCAGCAACGAAAAGGAAACTATTCACAGGATTGGAGCAGAGCATCTTTTTGTCTCTTTTGTGACAATCATCTTTGTGGGCTTCTCTCTTTCTCGGCGACCCGTCGCTACAGCCAAAGTAAAGTTTCAATCTTTTTCCTTTTTTTTTCTCAGCTTAGGACTTGGACAAAGCAATCTGCTTCAGGGTATTAGATTTGATCACTGTTTGTTAGGTATACAGTAGACTTTGGTTTCATTGGAAATGATTTTTATGTGGCAAAGAGACAACCTTTTCGAGTTTTAAGTTATGGGTTTTTGATGTTTGGATGATTTTTCTGTATATTCATCAGTTCCTTATCTGGATTTGTATGTGCTGAGAAACTGACATGTCGTTCTAGTATTATATCTTAATTAAGTGTTGTGTCTTGTCCTAATTGTGGTATCGTTTAGTTACAGTTAAAGAGAAGCTAAGGTGGTGTTTAAGACTGTGATGCTGAATGTTTGGGCCAACAGGTGGGTTAGGGATGAATACTTCAATGGATGATATGAATTTATTACATCAGGCACAAAGGCATCAGCTTGTTGTAACCAATATTGGAGAAGAGATTGATTTAGAAATTGGAACTGGAGATGATGAAGCTGCTTTTGCTAGCAATTCATTGATAGGTGGGACTCCAAGGGAGCCTTCCACTGGTGAACATGATGAGACAAAGCATATGGTTTTGGTATCTGATCTTCCCAGTGAGGATCAAGATATGTCCAAGGGGCAACCTGCAAAGAGAAAGAAAAAAGTTGTGAAACGGTGGAGAGAGGAGTGGGCTGACACCTACAAGTGGGCTTATGTTGATATGAAAGATGGAACGGCTAGGATATTCTGTTCTGTTTGCAGAGAATATGGTAGAAAACATCGGAGAAATCCATATGGGAATGAAGGAAGTAGAAACATGCAGATGAGTGCATTGGAAGAACACAACAATAGTTTGCTACACAAAGAGGCTCTTCGTCTCCAAACAGCTTCCAAAGATAAGATTGTTGTTGACAAACCCATTTATGTGAAGAGTAAGTTTATTTACAAATATTGTTTCAAGTGCTAAGATCATTTGCAACTCCATAATGTTCTGTCTAACCAATCTGCACTGCACAACGTTTCAGCTAAACAAAGTGTTAACATATGCTTGGCATTTATTTGATGTCTTATCTCTGTATGGTATGGCTAGTAGTGTCTTTCCTTGCTTATTGTGTTTTTAACTGTTTGTACTTTTCTTTCTCAATGAAGCTCTTATGTCGAAGAGTGCTGGTTCAATTGTTGAGGGTGCCCTGAAACGAGACCCTAATGAGATTGAATTTATTCAGTCTGTACAAGAATCTGTGCATGCTCTAGAACGGGTAATTGCAAAAAATTCTCAGTAAGTTAAGATATGCTTATCCTCTTTGTGAAACTGTTTTCAGCAAAAAATGCGTTCAACTCATAAGGTTGCATTCTGATTCATTTCAGTTATGTCAACATTATGGAGCGGCTACTAGAACCTGAACGTATGATAGTGTTCCGGGTTCCATGGATTGATGACCGAGGTGAAACACATGTAAACCGAGGCTTTAGAGTTCAGTTCAATCAAGCACTGGGCCCATGTAGAGGAGGTATCCGGTTCCATCCATCCATGAACTTAAGCATCGCCAAGTTTCTTGGCTTTCAGCAAGTATAGTGTTTCCCCTTTCCTTTTCCTTATTCTGTTTTGCCATTTTACTTTCCTTTTTGGTGGCTACCTTAATTCTCTGTATGCTTGATTTAGCATTGTTCGTTGTGATGATTTGTAAACCTTCACAGACGTTGAAAAATGCTCTGTCACCATATAAACTTGGAGGGGCTTCTGGTGGAAGCGACTTTGATCCTAAAGGAAGAAGTGACAATGAGGTGACACCTTGGCCCCTTGCTTTTTGTTTTGTCCCCACAAGTGATCTTATACGGATATTCTGATGGGTTGTTTTGATACATTTTCACAGATTATGAGATTTTGCCAAAGTTTCATGAATGAGATGTACAGATATATGGGTCCGGACAAAGTAAGTAGAATGGTCTTTTTCCTTTAGAAAGTATATTTTTCCGCAATGAAGTCTTATCTATTACGTATGTTAGGACCTTCCTTCAGAGGAGGTTGGTGTTGGTACAAGGGAAATGGGATATCTTTTCGGACAATACAGACGACTTTCTGGTCAGTTTCAGGTACTCTTATCTGTATATGTTCTCTCATTTTTTGTGTCTGGTTATATTCAGTTTTAATGTCATCAGCTGTATATCCTAGTAATCATTTTTTTGTATCACTTTGTTTGTTGTTGGGAGATTATAAAGAGTTTTGGCTGTTATATGTTTGTGTCAATTACTTATGCAGGGAAGTTTTACAGGACCACGGATATATTGGGCTGCTTCTAGCCTCAGAACTGAAGCTAGTGGCTATGGCGTGGTAAGGATCTTTTTTGATGAGTACTATTCACATGGTTTGACTGCAAATGAACTACCATTCATTTTCGTTGTTGCAGGTTTACTTTGCACGACTTATGCTTGCAGATATGAATAAAGAAATAAAGGGACTAAGGTTTCTTTCTTGATCCTTTTTGAATATGTGCTCTTATATGGTATTCTGCTAGCTACCAATGTTTATTTCAGCAAGAAATTTATTTCAGATGTGTTGTGAGTGGTTGCGGGAAGATAGCTATGCATGTTGTAGAGAAGCTAATTGCTTGTGGGGCTCATCCTGTTACAGTTTCAGGTGATTCACTCACCTAATGGTTCCAGATTTAAAGCAACCAACATGAGCATGAAAAGGGGTTCAAGAATCTGTTTGCTTTATGTCTCAGGTTCTTACTGATGCAAACTTTTTGCAGATTCAAAAGGATACTTGGTGGACGACGACGGATTTGACTATATGAAACTTGCATTCTTGAGAGAGATAAAATCCCAACAGAGAAGTCTGAGGTACACATAGTTTTCCACAATATTATGTGGTCTAAAATTATATAGAACCCAGCTGTACACTCATCTGATCTGCAGAGACTATTCAAAGACCTATGCAAGGGCCAAGTACTTTGATGAAGTAAAGCCATGGAATGAAAGGTGTGATGTGGCGTTCCCTTGTGCTTCTCAGAATGAAGTTGATCAAGCAGATGCGATTAATCTGGTCAATGCAGGCTGTCGCTTATTGGTAGAAGGTAAGAGATTTTGAGCAAATAGTTTTCAGAGCTTCTCATTTTGTTCTAAGTAGTAAGAATGTATTTTTTTTTTGCTGCAGGTTCAAACATGCCGTGTACAGCTGAAGCAGTTGATGTTTTCAGAAAGGCGAATGTTCTGATTGCTCCTGCCATTGCTGCTGGAGCTGGAGGAGTGAGTTCTTCTTTAGCTCATCTTACATCAACATTACGGTCTAACATATCCTTTCTTTTTGTTTGTTATGATATGTGGATTATGAACCTAAAGCATATAAAGGTCTTAAGATTATCTGATAGATGATAGCTAAATTGTTTAACTCTGTTGAAGGTTGCTGCCGGAGAAATTGAAGTACTGCGTGAATCTAATTCAATGCTGTGGTCAGCAGAAGATTTTGAGTCTAGATTGCAGGTAGGAGCAACATCTCTCACATTTCTTTTGGACATTTTGGCATGTGGCTATTGCCTATTAAGATAATTGCTCTGGTGTTTGATGACAGGAAGCACTGAAGCAGACTTATGAGAAAGCTCTTAAAGCAGCAAATGATTTTGGTTATCAGAAAGAAAGTCCTGAGTAAGTTTGTGTAAGACGGGTTTGTACTATGGTGAATTCAAAAGGTTAAAAAGTGTTGACTTTTTTTCATGTCCAGGGCACTTCTACATGGAGCAACAATTGCAGCTTTTTTGAACATAGCTCAAGCTATGACGGACCAAGGTTGTGTTTAGCTATAAAGTGATCCCAGCCGACATGAAATCTAGCGAAGAAGGCATATTGGACTCTCTGTAACATATTAGATACAACCTATGTCATTATTCAGAAACTGTATACTTTGATAGCATTAATATTTATCAGCTATATAAACATAGCTTCTCCATTGTTTTATATGGTGTTCTTTGACTTCATAGGTAATGAATGGGACACACACTCATGACTCCTTCAACAAGGGTTTGTAAACAAGATTTAACTATTTGTCTTTTGAGATTTGACTAAGCAGTCTGGTTTCCACTGATCCTAAACAAAAGAAGTTACAAATCAGTAGGATTCTCTTATAATTTTGTTCTTATAAACGAACAGACGGTATATAAGACACACAAATGCAACTCTCCAGAAACTTCTTTAGCAGATCAAAGCTAGGAAAACTGTGGATATGGAGATTGAATGCTGGTCAGTCTCTTGCATCCTGATCTCTCTATCCAGAAAAGAGCTTTAACAATCATTGAGTAGGCCCCTTGATATGGGAGCAGAAGCATCAGATTTCTCTGCCAAATAGTGCTCAAGCATGTCTTCTTCATCATCTGTATTGAGTAGACGAATATAATCACTGACAACCATTACTTGTTTATGGGACAACAGCGTGTAAACCAGACAGAAAAGACCAAATTTACCTTCAAAGTCTTCGTCTTCAAAGTCAATGTCTTCATCATCTTCCTCCTCTGATTCTTGATCAACAGTGACCACAACTCCTCTCTGAAAATCGGCACAGGACATTTATATGGTTAGCAACAATGGTAAAAAAAGAAATTGCAACAAGATTCTCATTGCGCTAATTAGTTAGCGAAGATGATTAATACCGCTTTGCCACTCTCGAACCACTGTCTTCCTGTAAGCTTTTTCTCCTTGGAAGTTGCAGCAAGAGCAGACTCCGGCATCAGCCTTGGAAGTTTATTCAAAGGAGAAGATTAAATGTTAATTACTCCGAGAAACCAGTAACAATGGGTGTATAAGAGCTAGGGAAACATGAATATGCAGGAGAAGTTACTCACTTGGCTCGCTCAAGTGCAAGCTCTGCCTCGTATCTCTCTCTCCATGCCACAAATGTCTCCAGCGTAACAGGTTCTCCATGAGGAACAATTACCTGTATCAAGAAATTTAGATAGGAAGAGAAGAAAGCATAGAGCATGCGACAATACCTCATCCTCTTTGGCAGCTTCTTCCTCGGCATAGTCAGCCCCATCATCTTGTCCATAGTGTTCAGACAACCAGTCCTTTGCTGATGAGACCAATGTATAGATCATGGCCATACCAAGATTTTCAGACGCCTGTGTAAACGTTATCAGGAAGTTCTTAGTTCCAATGATAACCCTCAAACCAAAAACTGAATAGCATAGAGGGTTTGTGAATCCATGAAGCCAGTCATTGATAAGTTCAAGCTTCTCCACATAGAGCAATGTTAAGAGAGATTTTACCTCCTGTTCAAGCTTCTCTTTTAAGATGGTGAGGTCACCAACATGGATTCCTCTAATACTGGAAGAACAGTCTCCTCACATGATGAGTGTCATCATCAAATATATCTGTATTAAAAATGGTTAAACCTACAATTATTACCTTTTAACATCAAGAAGTGGAACCTCGTCCGGGTAGTTTTCAGTGTGAGAGAAAACCAAACCAAGCTGAACTGTAAGGACAAAATAAAGAGCTCTAAAGACTGAGAAAAACCACAGAAGAGGCATATGATCATTATAACAAAGAGATCTTTTTTCTTAAATGAGTAAGTAGTAACCTGGTGGGATTGATGACTCCTCTACATCATCATCCTATTGAAACAAAAAGAACAGAGGATACTTGAGTTGAACATAGAAACTACACTTATAGAACACAAGCTTCTCCACATAGAGCAATGGCTAAACAAGGATCTCTGGATCATCAAGTAAGGGTGTGAGCTAATAATACCTGAGGAGTGACTGTAATCTGAAAGCATCGGTTTGAAGTGTTAAGCCCACTTTCACTAGAATGAATCTCTGTCACAATAATAAAGTAGAAAAGAACTTTAGTTTCCTCAACGATGATGAACAGACAAAGGAACCTAAAAAACATTAAAAGACAAAACCTTTAAAGTCATCAGCAAGTATAGATTCAAGAGCTTCAATCTCCATGTCCTGTTCCTGCTTATACTCTACAAAAGAGACAACGATTCTCAAAATCAATTTGATCAGAGATCGAAATCAAATAGGAATCTCCAAAGATTAAGCTTGTGGGTAAAGATCCGGTGGTAAACGAAGAAAGGTTGAAACTTTTTTTCATGGGGATTTGATTCGAACTCACCCGTCATGATGACCAGCCTCGTCGTGAAAGCTTCGAGATTGTCTGAATGTTCCAACTCCACAGTGGCCAAAAGAGAGAGATTGACCTAAAGGAGAGAACTTTGTCCCCCAAAACGCCGTCGTTTTTATACAAAACTTAAAAGGAAATAGATGAAAGATCTCTCTGGCCGGGAGAACGGACGTGAATGACCTATTAGGTGTCGGGACGTTACAATTAAGTATAACAATCCAAGTACCAGTAGAATTTCATTGCGATGGCCATAAATTTTGAAATGGAATCTAAGCAGATAAGACCATGATTAACCTATGAAAAAAGAGGGGGTTTTAACATTTTTTGTAGTTTGAACTCACATAAAACACAAGATTTATCTCTTTGTAGTGAGTTTTTTGCACTGTTTACGGGTCTTACCAACACACGACGATCCGCAATAATTTTTTTTTGATTTTTCTTTTCAATCATACAAAAAAAGAAATAATAAAAACTTTCATTTGGGTTTTAGGGTTAATCATATCCTAAGTGGTTCTAGAGAGGCCTAATCAATAGAAGCCTAATCTAACACTAAAAAGCTTTGAAACTGTAGACAGAAGAACAATACTAAAGAGTTTTTATTACCGTCCATGTTTCGATGTTCTAAAGAGTCAACTTGATTTTGTATTTTAAACCTTGGACAAAACTGATTAATGTGATCTCTACTCTTAATTTCAAAGAATAACAAACCCTATTGGCGGGTATTTTCTTGTTAATACATTATTAAACCCAAGGTTGATTAAAGACCAAACATGTCATCAATCATTATTTAAACAACACAACGACGACAACTTGGACAGTTTCGTTTCAGTTCAAGCCAAGAATCAATGCAAAAACGATGAAAAACATGTCTACACAACTTCAAACGTGTAATCTCATGATCATCCTCGTACTCTTCCAAACAAATTGGACAGTAACCTTTATCGCTACTCCCTTCTTCTTTGATATCTTTGAACAGTAAGCCTTTACTCTGTCCTGTTTTGATGTCTTGTTGAGGCTCCTCGATTAATTAACTAAGCAGGTAACTGAGTGGAAGTAGTGCAACATGTTAGCTCAAGAAAATGAGCAATGATGTTCGAGTTATCAAGAAGGTGTTACACTGGTCTTATTTGGTGTTATACCAGTCTTATTTGGTGTTACACCAGGGGCGGATCTACCCTTTGTAGGAACGGGGCAGCTGCCCCCAGTAAAATTTATAACTAGATTAAAATACATAGATTTTTGCTAAAATTTGGTAGCCTAGTTGGTTAAATCCCTTCCTATGTCCCCCCTAAGCCCAAGTTCAAAACCCACTCTGCCCCTTTAACCTGATTTTTAAGCTTTATTATATTTTTATGTCCCCACATAAAATATTTTCTAGATCCGCCACTGTGTTACACGGTTAAGGGTGTTACACAGACAATGTGAGATGTAACACCAGGCAATGAGTTTAATGCAGTTTGGTGACGTGTCAAGAGAATCCAAGTGCAAGGTATTACTTTGGTAGAAAGTAAAAGAAAGATTTGGTTTTGCAGAATATTAGAAAACTAGATATTATGCAAAGAGGTATATAACTAAGGAACCGTAGGGTGTTATAGGTTAGACCTCTTGAGACAGAAAAAACTTAAGCAAGAAGATTGTTTTTGAGAAGTTATTTTCATATTGTTAGAAGTTAGAAATTGGTCCGTCTCTAGTCGTATGTGACTGAAAATAATTCGGATTAAACAGATGTAGAAAAATTGTTTAACAAATCTCTAATACTAAAGAAAAAGTTTTTTGATTTGTTTGTTCAATTACACCGTGGTGGCTCTGATCTTTCACAACAGTAATAGCAATAACATATGATCACGATCACGTCGAAGATGGCCAACGCGAGGATAGCTATATCACCACTATTGTCCATCCTCTCGCTAAGTTTTCGCTTGTTAATTACTACCAAAAGAAATATCGAGACATATGTTTTTAGTTATAAATATAAGTGTTTGGAAATTTTATATCGGACTTCGTTTTCCTTTTTTTTTTTCCTTTTTTCCCAATGAGTTATTGGCATATTTCTTTGAAGAGAATTAGCATTACCATATAAACAAGTAATGACATGACTGGTTTTTCTGCAAAATCATTTTTTTTGGTTGACAACGTTTGTTCACGTTTGCAATCATTATAATAAACGTTATAAATTGCTTCAAATCGATATAAATCATTTCAAATCGCTATGAACCTCTATAATCTAAAAAATGTTTTTTTAACGTTTGTGGTTACGGACGGTTATTGAAGAGTAAAATATTTTTTTCTTAAAAACAATATAAATGTAAAAATAATAATATTCAATTAAACTTTTCTATTGAAGTAATATAAATACCAATATATATATGTATATTATATTTTAATTTATATTATAAAACTTTATAAAGTATTTTCTATAATTAAAAAAAGAATTAATAGTATAATGTTATAAATATAGTTTTAATATTTATTATAATAATATAATTTTAATATTTTTATAATTATATAAAATGTAAATATTGTTAATTTATTATTAAACCACTGCTGTAGTTGATAGTTAACTAGTCATAAGTATTGTGCAAATTTAATAATTTTTAGTTATTATATTAGTCGTTTAAATCTTTTAATAACGTTTAAAACTGTAACTATCCGCAACTGTTGCGGTTACACTAATGATAACCTAACTAAATGTCTATGAAAATATGTAATCACGGTTTTAATTATATAGGCCCGGCTGAAAAATTTGATGTATCCTGACATAACATATCGTTGACCAAATTTATGCATATGTATAGATCCTTCTCTACAAAAAGGGCCTTAATTATTAAAAAAAAATTGCAAAAAGAAAAACTTCTATTAGGGGTTCTTGATCCAATATCTCATAAATTAAAAGCAATAAAAAAGAAGAAAATTAAAAGAAAGAAAGCCGGTATCACAAATGAGATGTTAGGCGTCTTAGGCTCTTAAGGAGTTTGATTTTATTTAATAACTCAAAAGTTGAGTTTGATTTTATTTAATAACTTAAAAGTTGAGTTTGATTTCATCTAGAGATGTCAAATGGTCTGTTCATAGCCCAAATTAATTTAACCAATTGGACTATTTTAACTTTTAAATAATAATGAACAGTTTATTAGACAATATTTCAAACAAGTGTCTATAACCAATAGAGATTATGTCCATCTCGACATGTCTATTGACACCCAATAATATTTTATAATTATTTTTAATTATTAAAAACTATAGTTTTTTTTTAAAACCAGAAAATCACGTTTTCTCTCCAAAAAAAAATCATGTTTTCCCGCCAAAACCTAGAAATTAAGTTTTCCCAACAAAACCGAAAATTAAGTTTTCGCGCCAAAACCAAATTTTTTTTTTTTTTGCAACAAAACCGAGAAAATAAGTTTCATGGCCAAAACCGAGAAATCATATTTTTCCGCTAAAACTGAGAAATCACTTTTTTTCCACCAAAACAGAAAATTCAGTTTTTTTGCCAAAAACGAGAAATCATGTTTTACAGCTAAAACCAAAAAATTAAGTTTTTCCTCCGAAATCGAGAATAGTTTTCCCGCCAACCGAGAAATCATATTTTCTCGCCAAAAACTAGAAATCATGTTTTCCACCGAAAACGAGAAATCATTTTTTTCCTACAAAAAACGAAAACTCATGTTTTCCCGCCAAAACCGATAAATTAAAATTTTCCGCCAAAACCAAAAAATTAAGTTATCTTGTCAAAACCGAGAAATTGCGTTTTCCACCAAAAACAAAAAATCATGTTTTTCCGTCAAAACCGAGAAATTAAGTTTTTTCGCCAAAACCGAGAATTCATGTTTTTCCGCCAAAACCGAGAAATCATGTTTTCCAACCAAAACCGAGAAAATAAGTTTTTTCGTCAGACCGAGAAATTAAGTTTTCTCGTCAAAACCGAGAAATTAAGTGTTTCCGCCAAAACCGAGAAATTAAACTTTCCCGCCAAAATCAAAAAATCACATTTTCCGTCAATCTCGTAAAATTTTGATTTCTGTTGAAAATGTGTTCTCTTACTAAATTTATAAACTATATTTTTTGTCAAAATCTTAATTGTATATTTTTCTTACTAAATTTATAAACTATATTTTTTGTCAAAATCTTAATTGTATATTTTTAGGAGGCCCATGTTTTTGTTGTGTTTAAAATATGAGTCGTCTTATTTACATGTGAAGAAGCAAACAAAAGATTAAGTTGTTGGATCTGGCTATGACTATTCATTCAACACAAGGAGTGTCTTTAAAAAATGCATATAAATGTGATATATATATATACCTCTAATAACATTAAGCATATTAGTATAACAATGAAAATCATCATTATGGTGGAAACGAATACAGAACTACTTTTAATCTTTTGGCTTTTCAACCTTTGAATTTTTTTTTGATTAATGTAACTATTGCTAGTCTAATCTTCAATGAGTAACAAACCCTAATCGCGGTTATATATATATATATATATATATATATACCTTGTTAATAAATTAACAGATGGTTGATTAAAGACCAAACATGTCATGATCATAACTAAACAACATAACGACGACAACTTGGACAGTTTCGTTTCCGTTTAAGCCAAGAATCAATGCAAAAACGATGAAAAACATGTCTACACAACTTCAAACGTGTAATCTCATGATCATCCTCGTACTCTTCCAAACAAATTGGACAAGAAACTTTATCACTACTCCCTTCTTCTTTGATGTCTTTAAACATTAAGCCTTTACTCTGTCCTGTTTCTATGTCTTGTTGAGGCTCATCGATTAACTCGGGAGGTAACTCAGTGGAAGTAGTGCAACAGTAACGGCGACAACATATGATCATGATCATGATCATGCTCATGCCGAAGATGGTGAACTCAAGGATAGCTATATCAATATCTTCCATCCTCTCGCTTGTTAATTACTACCAAACGAAATATCGAAACATATGTTTTTTAGTTATAAATAAATAGTAGTTGGAATTTTATATCAGATTTCGTTTTCCTTTTTTCCTTTTTTTCCTTTTTTCCTTTTTACCTAATCATGTGAGTTATTGACATATTTCCTTAAGTGATTTACCATTATCATTATAAACAAGTAACTAAATGTCTACGCAAATATGTAACCACGGTTTACACTGGCCCGGCTCAAAAATTTGATGGACCCTGACATATCGCTGACCAAATTTATGCATATGTATAGATCCTTTTCTACAAGAAGAGCCTTAATTATAAATTAAAAAAATTGCAAAAGATGGACCTGATGCTTTTGCTCGTCCGGCACATTCCAAGAGCCGACTCTAAGTTTTAATATTTGATAAAAAATACTGCAGAATTTCCTAGTCCACGAAGTGGTACAATTTCGATTTTTTTGGAAAAATACAAACCCTACACTTCCCTGCAACTATTACACATGTTACCTGAGCTCCTAATGATTCAGATAGGGTTTTCAGAATTTTCGGATTTTAAGTTTTGTGTTTAAAAGTTATACTATTTATGTATTTTTAATTTTCATGTAGGTTTCAGTTCTATTTTATATAGTTTACGTCTTGATGAGATTTTACATAATATTTGAGATCACTTAAAAATCCAAAAAAAAGTATTGAATATATTTGAAAGTATTCAAAAGTATCTAAATTATTCAAATCCGATTAAAATTATCCAGATTATCTAAAAATATTCAAATGTATTATGTTAATTTTTTCTAATGAAATTATCAAACTCTTCATGTCTTGTCCAATATAAAAAATGGACAGTAATTCAAATTTCGATTCAGATCATGTCTTATCCAATATCCAAATTACATAGCATTTAAACTCCATTTATGTATTTCTAAAACGGTTCAAATAGAATTCAGTTACAAACACATATAGGCTCACAACGTTGTTTACTCTGAAACGGGGGGGGGGGGGGGTTATTCGGTTTTTGTTAGCTAGGTCTAGGAGTTCGGGTCACAACCGATTGTTCGATATCATGTTTATAAATCTCATTGATTTTTTTTATTTCAAGTTGGGTTCCATTCGGATCTCTCGGTTGTGCATGAATCAGATTATTCGGTTTTTGTTAGCTTGGTCTAGGAGTTCGGATCACACTGGAGTTTGGATTGTTTTTTTTTCCGATTTTTCGATATCATGTTTATAAATCTCATTTGTTTTTTATTTATTTCAAGTTGGGTTCCATTCGGATCTCTCGGATTTGCATGAATCAGATTATGCCAAATGTCTGAAATCACTCAAATATCTATAAAAAACTATTGAAAATTACCCAAGTATTCAAAATATATGTTTTTTTTTAAAAAAAAAATCCAATATATATAACTAGTTAAATTAGTCAACATAACTAAAAATCAAGTATAAAAACTACCAAATTCAACTGTTTTCTTGAGTTTGATTTCAACCTTTGACCAAAAGTTTTCATCAACATCATACCACACATAAATAGTTGAATGACATCATCAACAAATAAAAAAGTTACAAAATAAAAGATATGAGGAGATACTTATCATTGAGTACATTGGTTTGAAGAAGATTTTTTTGGTTGAACTAAAAAGAACAGTATTTACTATTATGAACAGCTGGCCACAAAAAAGAAAAAAAAAGGTAAAGTAACACATGGGCCAACACCAGGCAAATCCTTTCAATTGAAGCCATGGTGAATACTAAAAGTACAAAGATTCTCAACTCTCAAGGTTTCATTGTTTTTATCTTCCTTGGACAAGACCACTAAAGACTTGGCTGTTTCCAGCAAGAGTTGCTTCCCATTCAATGGAAGACAAGAGTATCTGCGAGAGTGATATAACCACTTGTTTCATGTTTGGTCTAAGAATCGGATCATCATCCACACATTGCTTTGCCAACATTGCAATCTGTCCACATAATGAAACATCACATAGTTACTACATGTTTCAAACCAACTAAGCATTTCATTTCTTAGTATTACCTTGAACAAACAGTCATGCGGGTATAGATCCATCATGTTGGGATCCACAAACTCCTTCAAACTCGCCATGTTCATAGAGTCTGGTGAGTTCTTAAGAGCCGCTAACATCTTACAACAACAACAAGAAGTGCTTTAGGAATGAATGTTGCTTAATGATTTAGTGTATGTAACCTCCAAGAACTTACAATAGATGCCAATGGACGTCTCTCTGGATTATTTGTTCCCATTGCCTCTGTTCTTATAACAGCTTCTCTTCCAGAAATAATCTCAAAAAGAACAACACCAAAGGCATAAACATCGCTTTTCGAGGTGGCACGACCATCACTTAGATATCTGTTTAGAGGAGAAGAAATCACTAAAGTGTTCTTGTATGGAAAACTTTGAATGTAGCTTCAAGTTTTCAAATGCTTACTCTGGTGCAAGATAACCATATGTACCAACAACTTTAGTAACAGAAACTTCACCTTCTCCTGTTTTCTCAACTAGTTTTGCAAGTCCAAAATCCGATATCTAAGACAAATGCAAAGATAAGATCAACTCAATTGTCATGTTGATGTTCTAAAAATTGGTCTAGGCTGCGCTTAGGCGCCCGCCTAGTCGACAAATCGGATATGAGCGAAACAATTTTTTAAACTTATTTCTTAAAAAATTGGTTCAGGCGTTCAAAAAATTTGTTTAGGCGTCCGCCTAAACAATAATCCTATGTAAGATGCTTAACCACCGCCTAGCGATTTTTAGAACGTTGGGTCATTCCTGTGTAAGGATCAGAACATGTAATGGATTCATAATAATCAAGACTCATACCTTAGCCCTAAAAGCCTCATCGAGTAAAATATTGCTTGTCTTGATATCTCTATGAACATAATGAGTTTTAGTATGTTCATGAATGTATTCCAAGCCTCTTGCTGCGTCAAGTGCAATCTGATTCCTCATTATCCAAGACAGTGGGGTATTGCCTTCAAGAAACATTAACAAACATAATATCAATACCATCATCTTCATCATCATGCTCTCATTATGTTACCTTTGCTCTGAGGATCATGCAAATGGTTTTTCAGCATTCCCTTCTGGACATATTCATACACTACGAAAAGCTCGTCACTGGTTGCAGCATAACCAATCAACTCTACCTTTGACAAAGAATAAAAAGCAAACCCAAAAGTCATAATCTTGAATGCTTTAGACGCATAAAGAAAACCTACACACAAAAATGGTGGATTACCAGATTTGAATGATGAACTTTGCAAAGAACTTTCATCTCTGCTGCAAACTCTTTGGTTTTTGTAGCAGTCATCCTTTTGACAGCAACTTCCTGTAATGGCATTAATCAAATATTAAGACCATCAAGACAACTCTTTACTCAAAGAATGCGGCATATGAAGATGTGACTTAAGACACAACAAACCTGTTCTCTAAGTAGACCAAAGTATACTGAACCGTAATTTCCATGACCAAGAAGATTAGAATCAGAGAATCCATCTGTAGCAGCAGAGATTTCTTCATATGTAAACACCATAGGCTTCTCTATCTCAAACACTCCATCACCAAGAGCTTTAGAAATAGCAGCAACTTGATGATGGCTCTGAGTTTCACCGTTGGTCTGTCTAACATCCCCGGATCTGCAGCAGTTATACCGACTAGACCCGCAGAAGAAACTGGACTTTCTAAGGATTTGGAAGTTGTGTTCATTACCATCTTCATCATTAGAACTGCAGCCAGGTGATCTCAAACAGATACACACAAGTATACACATCACAAGAAGCGCAAGCACAACTGTAAGACCACCAACAATCCATATATAAGGGACATGACCTCCCTTTGAAATGTGGTTCACCTGGTCAACATCTTTTCCAAAATTGGAAACCATATACAAATGTGAGCTTCATTATACTAAAAATAGAAACACTGAGATTCACAGATTAAGACAAAAGGAAACATTAAATCAAAACCTGAGATATTGCTGTTTGTTAAAACAGGAGAAGGAGAAGGAGCAGGAGGGTTTATCTTTCTTGCTTCATAAGGCACTCCAGGTACTTAAACAAGATGACAAGAACAAGATCATTAAACTGTTTTGTCTTAAAACTTAAAAATATGACATGCAACCCCAAAAACTTGGATTATTCAACTTTTCTTGAATTCTTCAACTTTTTAATCCGAATTAACCAAAAACTGGAACCGAGTGGGACCCAAATAACTCCGATATTAGCCGGTTTCCAACTTTGTTACCCGAAATGATAGAAACGAACTGAATTTCCTCAATAACTGAATGATATATCTGTAGAACCGAAAGACTGAAAATCGAAATAAACCGTACCGATACCTGAAATACCCGAGCCCCACCGAAAACCAAAATAACTAGAGAATCGAAACTGAATTGGACCCAAAATTATCTCGAATATTAACCAGTTCCCAACCTTATTACCCGAGCCGCACCGAAAACCAAAATAATCGAACTGAAACCGAACCGAATTTCCTTATTACCGAATTTCCTTATTGCCGAAAGTTATATCTCTAGAAAAACCGAAATAAACCTAACCGATACCCGAAATGCTCAGGCCTAATTCAAGATAATCAAATTGAAGATTGTTTACCAGAATCAAAAGGTATGTAAATGAGATCTCCGGTTGTGAAATTATCAGGATTCAAGATTCCATTAACTCCCTCGATGCGATCCATACTAACACCAAACCGGCTCGAGAGAGACTGAACACTGTCTCCAGAGACAGTCACGTAGCTCATAAGGTAGTTCCAGAGACCACTCGAGCAACCACATAGAAGCTGCACAGACACAACCGCGCCTGCACTAGCTTCTCTAGTAGTGTTCGGTGGGAAAGCGAGACCAGAGTAAGCAGAGACGACAGCATCGTAGACGTAGCCACTGTTCTGTCTGATTGTGAATGTCGTGTTGGTTGCGTACTGATGAGGAGTCGTGGTGAGACAAGAACAGTTCTTCTTGAGGTAGATGTAACCTCCTGCGGTGGAATCTGCGGTTATGTCGGATGGTAATAAGTCGAACATGCTTTGGATTATGGAGAAGGTTTGGTTTTGGTTCGGTTTGAAAGCGAGGAAGGAAGTACAGAGGCGAGAAGTGTCGGTGCAGGTCATTGGCTTCGAGGAGGAGAGGAGAGGTAGGATGGAGAAGGAAAGAAGAATCAAGAAACTGGAAGCTGAGGGATTCATTGAAGAAGGTTTTTTTTTGTTAAGGATTTGAGAAGAAAGGATCTTGATTTGATGGAAGTGAGTGGTGAATCGAGATGGGTTTTGATTGGTTTTGTTAATGGAGATGTGAGGAAACAAGATGAAATCTCTCAGACATGGGAGAAGAGTGAAGCTCACACACTCTTGTCGGACTAAAGATCTTTAAAATAAAAATCTTGGAAATTTTCCAAATTAAATCATTTATTTTATATGCTTTTGTAAAGTGATTAGACATGCATAATATATTTTAGACATTTATTTATATATAATATTTAATTTAATATAAAAGTCTATTTTGAATTTTAAATGAATGTAATTTTTTGTTTATGAAAATATAAATAAAATAATTTGTTTGCTTAATTGATTTGATATTGATTGGACATTTTTTTTACTATCTAAACTTGCAAAAATAAATTATACTTATTTTCAATTTTTCGTAAACTATTTAAATGTTTTAATTAATTATTTAATTTATCAAATAATTTGAAAGAAAATTTATAAGAATCTATTAAAAGATAAAATCTAATGATTTATATTATTTGGATACAAGATTATGGGAAATTGTCAAAAATACCACTTTCTTTGTACCACTTTTTATTTTTACTTTAATCATTTTTACCCTTATTTTTTAAAAAAGAAAAACACACTTATAACCCTTGTGTTAATTAATCTAGGACTTAAGGTTTAGAGTTGAGGGGTGAGGGTATGGTGGGGTAGGGTTTAAGAATATAAAATTTAGAATTTTAATTAAATTTTTTAAAAAATGCCTCTTAAAAAATGATATTTAAGAAAATGTCTATTTAATGAAGATAAAAGTAAAAAGTAGTAGAAAGTAGTATTTTTGAAAATTTCCTATTAATTATTGTATTGTTAAAAAACATAGATAATAGTATAATATTGTTTTCATAGTTATTTTATAATAAAAAGTGTAGTTAATTTAAAATCTTACAAGAAAAATAGTTGATCTCAAAGGAAGGTTTATGTTTTAATAAGAGAGTTATGTATATGGATATGTAATTTGTCCCAACTTGAGGATGATTAGCTACAGTTGATGTTTCAAGATCAAAGAATTAAACTTAAAGTTTCCAATTTTAGGGAGTTTATAATTATGCGTTTAGCAAAAACTCTCTATGATTTTGAATTTGAACATTCAATATATATGAGAAATGGCAATATCAGATATATTTCCTATGTTTAACATCCAGTATTTGGTTGATCAAAAAAAAAACATCGAGTATTTGTTGGTTTATTTATTTCACTCTATATGATTTAAGAAAATAGCAAATGTTATGTATTTTAGTGTAAAACATATTTCTTTCTAAGTATGATTTTTGTTCTTCTAAAACTACCATCAAGAAAAAGAATGTGTATTAATGATCTAGGAATAGTCCTAGGTTTTGTGAAATCTTAAGATATTTTCTAACCAAATATAATGTTAGAGCATCCTTATTGGATATCTAACTAAAAGATCTCAAATGAAATATTCTGGATAGATTTTCCGTAATTGTAAGGTATTCATAGTTAAATAATAATTGCTATATATTAATATATGAGTTGATAACTTGATGACGAAAAACTTCCATCGAAATTGCTTATATAAATATATATTATATAAAGATTACTTTTGTTTGTGTAAATCATAATGAAGTATATTGTTTTCTAAAAGAAAATTTTTCTTTATATACATAAAAAACTTAAATTTATTATCTAACCAAAAACACCTTTTCTCTCTTGTCATCTCCAACAAGACATCAAAACATCAAATTTAATATAATTTTAATTCCAACAAAACACTAAAATTGACACCATCCCACCAAATTTAATGTAATGTGAATAGCATTACAGCAAATTTAGTGTAACACTATCCATCATTCCAAATCTATAAAATACATATTTTATTATGTTTCATTTAATAATATAGCTTAATTATTATCAAACTTGTAAATAAACATAAATATATTGTATTATTTGTATTTCAAATTAATTTATATAACTAAAATTAATTTTTTTAATTTTCTTATTTTTAATTTCAAATTAAATCACTAATAACTACTGTGATTTATCACTTACAGATAATAAAATATAAATAAAATAATATATAATATTACTTTTGGTATAAAATTTAACGTCATTGTTAGAGATAACAAAAAAAATATGACAGCAAAACATCAAATTTGGTATAATTTTAACACCAAATTTGGTGTCCTTGTTGGAGACTCCAATTATCTCTCTCTAATTTCTCACTAAAAATTCAATTATCCATTTTGGTTATTGAGCTAATAATTCTTTTTGTAAATAACATTTTAATTTAATAGTTAATAGTAATACTATAATAATTGGTATTAAGGTACCACATTCCCCGCTCTCATGTCTATTTTTTCTCTCTAAAGTTACAAAAATTGTTCTTTTGTGTTTTGCTTCGGCGTTGGCCTCTCTGACGTCGGAGGCTGCCTCTTCTCCTGATCTAGTTTTGCTCTTTGCTTATTGGTTCTAACGAGATCCATCTTCGATATGTTTTGGGGTTCTGGGTGGTTCATCACCGGTGAGTGTCTAGTTCTGCTCCGAGGAGAGCTAGTTTCGCTGGTTGGTTGAGTGTTTCGGTGTTCTGACGAGTTAGTATGAGCTTGGTAGGCCAAGGGAGTCAACTTTGTTGAAAATTAAACTTGATTTGGGCTAATTATCTACTAAACATGTTTTAGCCCAAACTTGACCCAAATTCTAGAATGTGTCTAGATTACTCCTCCACCTTCTTATGAGAAATATCTAGATATATTGTTGGAATTATCTAGATAATTAGAATAAAATAATCTAGATATTTAGTAAGAATTCTCTAGATTTAGGAATAAAATATTTGAGATATTTTGTACTTTGGAGGCTATAAATACCTCCACTCTCTTCTCATTTTGTATCATCCAAGTTTTCAAGAATCATCCAAGAAATAAAAAAAGTTTCCTCTTCATAAAATCTCTTCTCTTCAAACACTTAAACACTTTCTCCATTTCTAATAAGTTTCTCATTCCAACAAAGTGGTATCAGAGCTACAAGATCATTTTGAAGATGGCAAGTAGTGGTGTTCCCTTCCAAGTTCCAATGCTCACAAAGAGCAACTATGACAATTGGAGTTTAAGGATGATTGCTATCTTAGGAGCACATGATGTATGGGAGATAGTTGAGAAAGGCTTCATTGAACCAGAGAATGATGGTGGTTTATCTCAAGCTCAAAGAGATGGCTTGAGAGATTCAAGAAAGAGAGACAAGAAGGCTCTCTGTCTAATCTATCAAGGTTTAGATGAAGATACATTTGAGAAGGTTGCTGGAGTAAAGACATCTAAAGAAGCATGGGAGAAGCTTCAAACCTCTTACAAGGGAGCGGAACAAGTTAAGAAGGTACGTTTACAAACTTTACGAGGAGAATTTGAGTCATTACAAATGAAGGAAGGAGAACTCATCTCAGATTACTTCTCAAGAGTCTTGACGGTTACTAATAACCTAAAAAGAAATGGTGAGAAGTTAGATGAGGTGAGAATCATGGAGAAAGTTCTTAGATCGCTCGATTCAAAATTTGAGCACATTGTTACCGTAATTGAAGAAACAAAAGACTTGGAGACAATGACGATGGAGCAACTTCTTGGATCACTACAAGCTTATGAAGAAAAGAGGAAGAAGAAAGAGGATATTGTTGAGCAAGTTCTCAAGATGAGAATTGATCACAAAGAAGAAAGTAGCCGAAATAATCCAAGACGTGGTGGCAGTCATTTCAGAGGAAGAGGTCGTGGTGTAAATGGACGAGGTTGGAGACCATATGAAGACAACTTTAACCAAAGAGGAGAGAGCTCATCAAGAGGTCGTGGAAGGGGAAATGCAAAATCAAGGTACGATAAATCAAACGTCAAATGCTATAGATGCGGAAAGTTTGGACACTATGCTTCTGAATGCAAAACTCCAAACAACAATAGAGTTGAAGAGAAGTCCAACTATGTTGAAGAAAGGAGTAAGGAAGAAGATATGCTATTGATGGCTTACAAGAAGGATGAGACAAATGAAGTTAGCAGATGGTACCTTGATAGTGGTGCTAGCAATCACATGTGTGGTAACAAAAGCATGTTTGTGAAGCTTGATGAATCGGTGAAAACCAATGTGGCTTTGGGAGACGAATCGAAGATGGAGGTGAAAGGCAAAGGTGATATTCTCATCCGCTTGAAGAATGGAGATCATCAATTCATTTCCAATGTTTATTACATTCCAAGCATGAAGACCAACATCTTGAGCCTAGGACAACTCTTGGAGAAAGGTTATGATATTCGACTAAAGGATAATAACCTTACTTTAAGAGATATTGCAAATAACTTCATCACAAAAGTACCAATGTCAAGCAATAGAATGTTTGTCCTAAACATTCAAAATGACATTGCACGATGTCTCAAGATGTGCTACAAGGAGGAGTCATGGCTTTGGCATCTTCGGTTTGGGCATCTAAACTTTGGAGGCTTGGAGCTACTTTCTAAGAAACAAATGGTGAGAGGATTACCTTGCATCAACCATCCAAATCAAGTGTGTGAAGGGTGTTTACTTGGAAAGCAATTCAAAATGAGTTTTCCAAAGGAGTCGGAGACAAGAGCAAGAAAGCCATTAGAGCTCATACATACAGATGTATGTGGCCCAATCAAACCAAGCTCACTTGGTAAGAGTAACTACTTCCTTCTCTTTATTGATGATTTTCAAGAAAAACATGGGTTTACTTTTTGAAAGAAAAATAAGAAGTGTTTGAAAATTTCAAAAAGTTTAAAACCCAAGTTGAGAAGGAAAGTGGTCTTGTGATTAAGACCATGAGATCCGATCGGGGAGGAGAATTTATGTCCAAGGAATTTCTGAAGTATTGTGAAGATAACGGTATTCGAAGACAATTGACGGTGCCAAGAACACCTCAACAAAATGGAGTAGCGGAAAGAAAGAATAGGACTATTCTTGAGATGGCAAGAAGCATGCTCAAGAGTAAGAATCTACCAAAGGAGTTATGGGCAGAAGCAGTCGCGTGTGCGGTGTACATATCAAACCGATCTCCAACGAAGAGCGTTTCTGGAAAGACACCACAAGAAGCTTGGAGTGGAAGGAAGCCCGGTGTCTCACACCTAAGAGTCTTTGGAAGCCTTGCTCACGCTCACGTTCCAGACGAGAAGCGGAGCAAACTAGACGACAAAAGTGAGAAGTACATTTTCATTGGGTATGATGCTAACTCCAAAGGCTACAAACTCTACAATCATGAAACAAAGAAGACAATTATAAGTCGGAATGTCATCTTTGATGAAGAAGGAGAATGGGATTGGAGATCAAATAATGAAGACTACAACTTCTTTCCATCTTTTGAAGAAGAGAACTTGGAGCAAATAAGAGAAGAACCAGCTACACCACCAACTTCACCAACACCAAGTTCTCAAGGGGATGAAAGCTCAAGTGAAAGGACTCCACGTTTTAGAAGTCTACAAGACATTTATGAGGTAACCGAAAATCAAGACAATCTCACTTTATTTTGCCTTTTTGCGGATTGCGAGCCTATGAACTTTGAAGAAGCTCAAGAAAAGAAGTCATGGAAAAGTGCAATGGATGAAGAAATCAAGTCAATCCAAAAGAATGATACATGGGAATTGGCTTCACTTCCTAATGGGCATAAGGCAATAGGTGTGAAGTGGGTGTACAAGGCAAAGAAGAACTCTAAAGGAGAAGTTGAAAGATACAAGGCGAGACTGGTGGCAAAAGGTTATAGTCAAAGAGCCGGAATCGACTATGATGAGGTATTTGCTCCAGTTGCTCGTTTAGAAACGGTTAGACTAATCATTTCATTGGCAGCCCAAATGAGATGGAAGATACATCAAATGGATGTCAAATCTGCCTTCTTAAATGGAGACCTTGAGGAAGAAGTCTACATTGAGCAACCACAAGGCTACATAGTCAAAGGTGAAGAAGACAAAGTCTTGAGGCTGAAGAAGGCACTTTATGGATTAAAGCAAGCACCAAGAGCATGGAACACTCGGATTGATAAGTACTTCAAGGAGAAAGGCTTCATCAAGTGTCCATATGAGCATGCACTTTATATCAAAACCCAAAACAACGATATATTGATTGCATGCTTGTATGTGGATGACTTGATATTCACTGGCACCAATCCGATTATGTTTGAAGATTTCAAGATGGAGATGACAAAGGAGTTCGAGATGACTGATATTGGATTAATGTCATACTACCTTGGCATTGAAGTAAAGCAAGAAGAAAATGGAATCTTCATCACTCAAGAAGGATATGCTAAAGAAGTGCTTAAGAAGTTCAAGATGGAAGACTCAAATCCAGTTTGCACACCAATGGAATGTGGAGTCAAGTTATCAAAGGAAGAAGAAGGAGAGAGTGTTGATCCAACACTCTTTAAGAGCTTAGTTGGAAGTCTACGTTATCTAACTTGCACAAGGCCCGACATCCTACACGCGGTTGGAGTTGTGAGTCGATATATGGAGCATCCAACAACAACTCATTTCAAGGCAGCTAAGAGGATCTTACGCTATATCAAAGGTACAATCAACTTTGGCTTGTATTACTCTATCTCTGACGATTACAAGCTTTTTGGATATAGCGATAGTGACTGGGGTGGAGACGTTGATGACCGGAAAAGCACAAGTGGCTTCGTATTTTTCATTGGAGAAACCGCTTTCACATGGATGTCAAAGAAGCAACCAATTGTTACCCTCTCTACTTGTGAAGCGGAGTACGTAGCGGCTACTTCATGTGTTTGCCATGCTATTTGGTTACGAAACTTGCTAAAGGAGTTGAGCCTGCCACAAGAGGAGCCAACGAAGATCTTTGTTGATAACAAGTCGGCAATAGCATTGGCGAAGAATCCAGTCTTCCATGATCGCAGTAAGCACATTGATACTCGTTATCACTACATTAGAGAATGTGTTACCAAGATGAATGTGCAATTGGAGTATGTGAAGACAAATGATCAAGTAGCTGATATCTTCACCAAGCCACTCAAGAGGGAAAACTTTATCAAGATGAGGAGTTTACTCGGAGTAACAAATCAAGTTTAAGAGGGGGTGTTGAAAATTAAACTTGATTTGGGCTAATTATCTACTAAACATGTTTTAGCCCAAACTTGACCCAAATTCTAGAATGTGTCTAGATTACTCCTCCACCTCCTTATGAGAAATATCTAGATATATTGTTGGAATTATCTAGATAATTAGAATAAAATAATCTAGATATTTAGTAAGAATTCTCTAGATTTAGGAATAAAATATTTGAGATATTTTGTACTTTGGAGGCTATAAATACCTCCACTCTCTTCTCATTTTGTATCATCCAAGTTTTCAAGAATCATCCAAGAAATAAAAAAAGTTTCCTCTTCATAAAATTTCTTCTCTTCAAACACTTAAACACTTTCTCCATTTCTAATAAGTTTCTCATTCCAACAAACTTTTGGTTGGTGTCACCGACATATCTGGTTTTCTCCTTCAGATTTTTGTGGTGCTCTTCAGGATTTGGCGGTGCGCGGGGTTCATGATGGACTCCTCCAGTGTTCTTGTCATCGTTTTTTATTCAAAGTTGGTTCTTTGTGGTAGAGAGTGGAGCTGAATCTCTCTCGTTTTACTCGGCTAGGTGTATTGTCGTAGTGGTGGTTGTCTCAAGCCCGTTTTTTGTTGCGGTAATGGTAATTTGCGTTCTGATAGGGCTCTTGTAACTTTGGGTTTGTGAGTCTTGATCTATATGGACCAATGGAATAAGCGTTTTGATGGTTGTGACTTAGCAGTCTTTCTTCTAAGGGTAATGTGTCCATTGGTTGCTTGTCGTTTGGTTCTTCTCCCATGAGTGTTCAGGGAGAGGTTCAGTTGGCAAAGCTTCATTTTCATGGTGTTTGGGTGAGCTTCTTTCTTAGATCGCAGAGTGTTTTTGTATCTAAAGCGTGTGGGCCGAGCAATGGTTTCCTTTGTCGAGTTATGAAATCTCTATATCTTGGCCTTATTGTTTGGCGGACGAAACAACAACAATAAGTGTGGTGGGTGCAGAAGTGGAGGGTACCAGGTGGTGGGCTATAGGGAGCAGCGGTAGCTCCTGATCATTGGCATTTTCTCTTTTCTAAAGATTACTAGGTGTTATTATATGGTTCTTTTTGTGTTAGTGTCAATTTAATTTTTATGGGTTCTTGGTTTTGAGATTATTTTGTCAACATCGTATGTATAAATATTAGTATTTTGAGTATGTATGAATTTTAATTTAGTGAAAAAAGGATACCTTATTGAATTGCACTGACTGCACACAGTAAATCCCAGATCGAAGAAAATCTATTGCTCTGTTGAAAAACAGATGACATGCGGAAAAGGCTATTTGGTAGAAAATGACTAAATATCTGCAGAAAAAAATGGATTAGGCATGGATAATATAAAATTGTCAACGTATAGAAATGAGTCGTTATCATAAAAAGGACAAAACATATATAAATAAATTAATTAAGAAAAAGGTATGAAGATTTTTGCTTTATTGATTCGCAGTAAGATAGTACCCAAATAAAAGACTGGAAAACGACGGTTTAGGTAAGAAAATAATATTTATTTACTAAGATTTAAGTTTTAACTAAGTGTTTTGACAAAAAAAATATAAATAATAGTTTAGGAAGCAATGCGTTAAAAGAGTGTACAGAGAGCAATGAGCTGTTACTGGCAAAATACACTTTGGTTGGTTCTTATGTCCCACCACACCTCCCGGATCACGTTGTCAACACATGTTGTCAATAATTTGAAGTAAATCAATTCACATGTTCTATATATCAGCTTAAATCTACATAATGGCTTAGATTTCTACTACGTTTTTCAACATTGTTTTCTACAATTATAGAACACGTACGAGAATAAAATAAAGTTAGAAGCCTAGAACTTGACTACATATCTCTCAAGGATACATCAAATATCATGAAGCTTAAGAAACATAAAAATATGAGACCATATTTTCTTGTCACAAACTCTTCGAATGGATTAGACCAGTTCTATCGGCCATTCAAGCCAGTACCGGCCTGGACTTTTGGTGGGCTGGAAGCAACATTTATGTTTTCAGGCTACTAAATGTTATATTAACTAAAAAAAATATTGGCCGGTATATTCAAACTTGTCACATGTAACTCTTACACACCATTGTCTTCCTAGTTTAGCTAGTGTAGTTTATAATGTCAATTTGGACTAAAATGTTTTAATAAAATCAAAGGCCGGAAGCATGTGTTTCCTTAGCTTCTTGCCAGGACCGGCACTGAGTCCGACGGCATTGAGTCCAGTCATGACTCCTAAATCAGTTAGAACATTCTAAACAGTAAAATAAAATTGATATTTCATGTGTTACACAAAAACAATACAAAGACAAATAATAATAGGGTGTAAAAAACCGTCGTATATCATTCATATACAAACAAAGTTATTAATTTGGTTAACAAAATTTTCATAGAATATTTTATTGACAACGAAAAATCTGATGAATAACTAATACATTCTCAATATGTTACAATACTCAGACATATCAACAGTTTAGAACATACTAGGTGATCGGCCCGCACCATGTGCAGTCATGAACAGATTCAGTTATGGGTTTAATAGTGGTTGAGTTTTGGCAGACACATATTTTATATCATAAGACCACCGTGTTTGGGGTAAAGCAACGATACATGCAAATGCTAGTACTCTATTACATGGACGTGATGGAACAAAGTATCTTCAGTATCAGGGTGCAACATATTGTGTGTATGTATAATTGCAACATCATTAAAAATCATAATATGTGTTTAAGATTAAATTTTATTACTCATCACTATCCATCTGAGAAATTGAAAAAATAAATAATCGTAACAGTTTCTATATTTTCCTTAATTTATTGGAAAAAAGTAAAGATTCAATTAAGTACTCTTGGCTACGTAATATTCTGAAAAACTTGTTTGTAGACAACATTCAAAATTTTCGTCTTCGGCTTCCTTTCTTTACCAGTTATTAGGATTTTTAATCCCGATCTCGATTTAACTCTTGAAAGTGCGACATAGAGCTGACCATGAGAGAACACTGGCCTAGGCAGAAACAAACCAACGTTTTCTAGTGTTTGACCTTGACTTTTGTTGATAGTCATCGAGAAAGCCAATGTAATGGGAAACTGTCTTCGACGCATTCTGAAGGGAAACTTTGTGTCAGGTGGTGTGACAAACATTCTAGGAATCCAGACCTTGTCTCCAGTAATATTGTTTGCGGTTATAATTCTAGCTTCTAGCACATGGGCATTAACTGAGTAACAATTAGCCTAGTACCATTGCATAAACCATCTGCAAAATCCACGCTACGGAGACACATAATAGGAGTACCAACATTGAGCTTCAAATTATGTCTAGGCAGTCCAGCCACTTTAACACTGTTCAAAAACTCTTTAGGATATACTACATTTTCTTCTACGTCAACATCGGATGAAATAATACTGTCAGAGCTAAGGTAAACCTTCTCTTCACCTGAAAACATATAAAAATCCTTTTAAGAAGGATTAGAGAGAAAACTCTATCTCTAGAGATAGAAAGAGTTTTTTTTTTGTTTATATTAATTTAGGGTCCTATTTTTATTAAAACATTTAGCTCACATCTATATTAGACCCTTCATTAAAAATTTAACTGCTGACAATAATTTTTTTAACTAAACGTCCTAAATTTACTCATATATGATATTTTCCTAACAAAAACATAATACACCTAAACAATAACATTCCTAAGAAAAAAAAATTATTAGGCAATTATCGTTTGATTGTTTCTTATATTTAATTTAGACCATATTTAATATATATTTCAGTAATAAATTTTAAATTAAATAGTATAGCCCAATTATTTTTATTATTACCATATTAACTTTTTATAGAAAACTAAATAAATAATATTTTATTGGTTGTAGCATATGTTTAATTTTTGTAGTAAAAATTAAAATACCTCACCAAGATATAATATATAAAATAATTTAATTAAGTCACACACAAACATTTTGAGAATAATATTTTCGAAACAAAAAAATTTAATACAATTTATATTAATTCATATAAATGTTTAAAATAAAAATATTAACATGATGTTGAATTTTTAAATCCATAAATAAAAATACTATATTAAGATATGATTTGTACAATTTCATCAAAAACAAATTTCAACAAATATAAAAATTTTAAAATAGTATGATACACATAAAACTGATACTAAATATATATGTTTATAACTTATGTTATATTTTAAATATTATTTTAAAAATATAAATATATCCGCACAAACGTGCGAGTTTAAATCTATTTTAGTATCTTATATTTGAATTGAACACCATGCTACGGGTTACAAAAAATTTGGTAGGGTGTAATTTCGTTTTGAAACATCAAAATGTATTTTTTTTCAAGATATGCCATATCTTAGATGCCTTAGTGATTCTGCTCTTCCTCATTAGGTTTCTAGCCACACAGATTTGTTTGTGAAGCTCACTACTCACAAGCATGTATTGCTGCAGATGGCAGCAGCCAATTTATAATCTTTTGCTGAATGTCCTTGATTCGCATGCTAATGGTAATCTTCATATGTGACTATAATATCAAGTTCGCTGATGTTCTCTTGCCATTTTTTTGTTACTTAGAGTAATCAAAGGTTCTTAAGGTGAGTTTCTTAGGAAAAAATAATAATTTTTTTTTAATTTTCTTAAGAAAAGTTAAAAAACTGTTTCTTATTTAAGGGGTTTAAGAAACAATTTCTTAACTTTCCTTAAGAAAACTAAGAAACAATTTCTTAACTTTTCCTAAAAAAGCCACCTTAAGAACACCTGGATAATCATGACCTTATATGTTTGTTCTTCCACAATCCAGAACCCATTCCTTAACATACTTTCAAGTGAATCGAGCTCCGTGTAACTCAAACCCTCTAAACCCTCACCATTCAGTTTCCTGAAATAATAATAATAGTAATAATAATAGTAATAATAATAATAATAATAGTAATAATAATAATAATAATAATAATAATAATAATAATAATAATAATAATAATAATAATAATGGTTTCAACAAAGTGCATGGGAAAAAAATGATAGGAGTCATACTCGTTGGAAATCTGTAACAACTTGATCTCCTCTTGCTGTAAGAACACACAAGAAAATATTGTAAGAATAAAAAAACAAAAGTTGTGTTGTTGTTTTATTTTTCTCAAATGAACATGAAATGTCATACCAATTCTTGGATAACTTGTATATATTGGAGCCTTTGTTGTACAGATCTGCGTGTAGTTCTGTAGAGAAGAACAAATAAGTCAGTCTCATCAACAAGATAGAAATCAAAACCTAAGCTAATAAAGATTCTAGGGTTCCAAACCCAAAGCAACAGATAACTCATTCAGATTCAACTGCTTTCAACAACAAACCCTAAGAGATTACCTGGGCATCTCTCTCTCTCTCTGGCCTCCCGCTTCCACCTACCATTTCCAAATTCACTTTCGAATAATAATGCTATCCATAACATCCTAATTTATAGACTTCTTGAACTCGTAATGGACCTGTAACACATGCCCAACATTATATAAACCCTTATGTTAAGAATCTGAATAATACTGTCTATACTATATTATTGTTTTAATAATTTTTTTTATAGTTTCTTGTTTCTACGTGGAGCTATTTCAAGTCACAAAAATAGCAAAGAGAAATTAAAAATTTATATTTATACTATTATTTGAGAAGTGAATTTGATTATTCGTCAATTTTTCCATGAATTTAGGTAATTTTGTTTATTTGTCATGTTTTTAATAATTATATATATAATTTATTATATAAAAATGAATTTATATTAATAATATTTTATTTTTATATAATAAGATAACTCTTATTTATAATACTATTATCTTAAAAAATATTTTCTATTATCTATACTATTATTTGAGAAATGAATCTCCTGATTTGTCACCTTATCTATGATTTTAGGTAATTTTATTTTTTTACTTATTTGTCATATTTTAATAATTTTGTATATAATAAAAAAATATTTTTCTATTATCTACACTATTATTTGAAAAGTGAATCTGGTGATTTGTCAACTTGCCCAAGATTTTAGATAAAAATTTTTTTACTTGCTTCCCATTTTTTAATAATTTTGTATATAATTTATTATTTAATTAAACAAATTTATATCGATAATATTATATTCTTATAAAATATTATAATTTTATGTATTATATTGTTATCTTTAAAATATATCTTTCTATTGTAAAATTTTAAAAAATAAAAAATAAAATTATATCTATATTATTATTGAAGAAGTGAATTTGATTACTTGTAATGTTTTTCTTAATTTTAGGTAATTTTACTTATTTAATGTTTTTATGATTTGATTAATGAATCATCAATTCGAATTAATAATATTATTTCAATTTAGTTAAATAAGTAAAAATTCAAACTTATTATTTACGAATTTGACATAGATACTATATATCTCACAATTCATATATTGTACTTTCTCTTTTTGTTTTCAATTTTCTTTATAATTATGAGTGCATGTTATTTTTTCTTTATAAATCAATCTTGAGTTTTCTTTGGATTTTGATCAAAACAATGATCAAAATTATTATAAATTTTAAATATATATAAAATTTACTTAACGTAAATAATATTTAAATAATTTCATTCTGTAATATCGTAGGAAGTCATGGAGTACACTTAACATCCTAATTTTTAAATTTTTTGAACTCGTAATGGATCCATTACACATGCCCAACATTATATAAACCTTGTTATGTTTTCATAATAATAAGAATCTAAATAATACTGTCTGTAATATTTTCTTGTTTTAAGAAAACATATATATAATGTATTGTTTCTACTTGGAGCTATTTCAAGTCACAAAGAAGTTTAAAAATGCAATAATTAAAGGAAGCTATTGACGTACTCGATGCATTAAATTATTATGGGACAATAACTTTAAGATCTCGAGACATTATTACTAACAACATGTGATGTCTGGCGTACCAAAGGTGGCGGAGTTGAAAGTTGTCCAACCGTCAACGATGCTTCTTGTAACAACCCACTCACCCACCACCCTACCTTCACCCACCTACTAAACTCACTTTCCTCCACCTCTCATTTTCTTGCAACAAACCAAAAAAAAAATTAAAGAAGAAGAAGAAGAAGAAGAAGAAGGGAGGGGGAAAGAGAGAAGAAGAAGGGAGGGGGAAAGAGAGAAGAAGAAGGAAAGAGAGAGAAGGAGGAGCCATCACACCATCTAGAGAGAAAGACTCAAACTTAGCAGTCATGTTTTGGTAGAACAAAGGAACGGCCGACCAAAACAGAGAATTTCGAAACCATATTTTGAGGTTAGGTTCTACCCTCATCCATCTATCTTTATCAGAAAACGGATCGTCATTTGGAATTTTTCTCTAAAAGTTATGGTTGTCTCCTTGAGACTGTTCGCTGCAGATCCGATCTTCTATCAGTCAACTTCATCAGCAGTTTTCCATTGATACAGAATGAATCAGGAAAAGAGCGAGATATCATTGGAAAGATATCGATGTCAGCTTTCCATAACATATTTCCGATCATCAAACCAAGTTACAGTTGAAAAGTTATTGACGCTTCTTCATGCCAAAGAGTAAAGTTGTCCAGTTGCAGAGACAGTTCGGATCCGTCTCGGTGTAAGGAAGAAACAGTCGACAGAAACAGAAGCTATAAGTCTGTAAATTTGTCAGTAAGCAGTTTACCCTTTTATCTAACATCTCCAACAAGCAGATTGTGATTTGGAATTATTTTCTGAGAGTTATGCTTTTTCTCGTGAGAGGTTGTTATGCAGTCCTCTTTTACGACCATCCTGGATATGAAGCCCTTTTGGATAAGCAAATGGTGGCCGATAGGAGTAAAATCGGTGGCTACTGACAGAAGACATCCAGGAATACATTCTGACCAGAGGGATTGAAAAGTTAACAGTTAGTTATTGAGTTATTCATCGGTTAATTTAGGGTTCAGTTCTGCCGGAAATAACATAATTGCCTTTTTCAGAGAGTTCCAGAATTGTTATTTGAGAGCCGTCAAGGTCAGTTGGTGTTTCTCAGGTTTTTTTCAGAACCCGTGGCAAAGGTGAGGGTCTATTCCGTAAATCCCGAACCAGTATTAGAATTCTTCCTATTATCGTTTAGTTTCGAAACATGTTCCGTCTGATTGAAATCGAGTCTTGCGTGGTAGTTAGTTCATTCATTGTAAACTGAAACTAGGGGTCTAGAGGATTAAACTATTGATATGACTGGGTGATGTTAAGCGATGATACATATATATATATGTATTTAGATATATATTAGTAGGGACTATGTGATGAGGGCAGGGGTTCGGAGAAATCCGGGCTATCGACGCATATTGGTGGGCGGGGATTCAGAGACATCCGGGCTATCGACGCATATTGGTGGGCGGAGGTCCGAAGACGTTTGGGCTATCGACGCATATTTGTTTGGAGCGCCATGCAGAGACGTTTGCATTCGACGCATATGGTACGAGGGCGGGGGTCCAGAGATGTCTGGGCTATCGACGCATATAGAGGTATTTGAGGTATATCCGTAGAGGAGAATGTGGGGCGTATGGCTTATCTATGTGCTATCATAGCATTGGTTGTTTCGTGTGATGTCCTAGACATCGTGTTTGTTCATGTTAGTGCTAAACTTCCATAGTGGGAGTTCTTTTACCCAAGTCAGTGGTTTGCGTGTCTAGCATCCCATACCTCATTGAGTGACTCCCCTGTTGCTCACCCCTCATTTCTTTCCCCCTTTCAGGTGATATTGACGATCATGATTGATCATATCGGGCTGGTGCTTTTGGGACTGTTTTCTTCGCTGTGTTTCAGACTTATTTTATAATATTATCGACATTTATTCGAGTTTATGTATTATTTGAATTTATGATATTTGGATTTTATTTATAATTATTATAATGAGATTTCAGACAAGAATATTATTATTATATTATTACGTGAGATGCGGATCTCACAATTTGGTATCAGAGCGGGTTCCATCCCGGCTCCGACCTGGGATGGCGATTCGTGGAGACCCGATTTAATCGGTTTAAAAAAAAACCAATTTTTCGAAAATATTTTTGGGAATTTGGGTATTTTTAAAAAGAAAATAAATAGCACCTTTCTGTGAGTATTATTCCTTGAATGATGTTGGTATTCGGTAACAATGGGAGTTGATCGTTTTACTTTTCCTTTCAGATGCCGCCACGAAGGAGTGTTGGTCGTCCTCGTACCGCCAGGGTTGCTCGAGATGTTGGAGACGAACATGTACCGCCCGCAGCTTTGCAGAATGTTGTCCCGCCAGTTGATCAGGATGCCATGAGGCAGATGGGGCATGATGCAGCTCGTCAGGCTGCATATGAGGCAGTTCAGCAGGTTGCTCAGGAGGCAGCTAGGCAAGCTGCTCAGGCAGCCGCTTTGGAGGTTGCACGTCAGATGGGTGCAGCTCAGCATGGACCCCATGGTCCACAGGTTCAGGAGCGGTATGGTCCGCAGATTCGGGTGCAGCAGGCCACATCAGTTGAGGCTTGGGGGGAACCATAGATTCCGGTTCAGCAGCCTCATGTCCTACAGTTTCCAGGGATTTTTCAGGTTCCACCACCGCCACCCCTCTTCCAGTGCAGACTCCTGAGGTTAATGAGCAGCTGCTCAGAGTGCTGGAACAATTGAGATACGTTGATTTAGAGAAGTTTGGGGGGACCGTGGATCCCATTTTCGCTCACGATTGGAGGCATAGGTTGTCGACTTGTTTGGAAACTATTGACTGCCCACTCCGACTATGCCTTAATGTTGCTGTGTTATACCTGCGTGGAGATGCCGCAGCATGGTGGGACGGGATACGACATTTATATACTGGTGAGCTGACATATGAGTTCTTTCTCCATGAGTTCGACAAGAAGTACTTTCCTAGGGAAGCCTTGCACCAACAGAAGAACGACTTTGAGCATTTACGACAGGGTAGTAAGACTGTCAAGGAGTACAAAGTTAGAGTTCAGCCGACTTTGCAGGTTCGCTGGGGATGACATGTTGGAGGAAGACTTGATCAGGAGATTCTTGGATAGAATGCGGGTTGATCTTCGTGGCAGATGCAACGTAGTGACCTACACCCGTTTGGAGGATTTAGTCGAGAAGGTTGCGGTGCAGAAAGCATGTATTGCTGAGGAGCAGAAGTACTCTAGGGCAGCTCAACCTAGGACGAGTAGGACTTCCGACTCACTGAAGAGGCCATTGGATCATACTGGGACAGTTTATTGTGAGCGTTGTCACCGCCGCCATTTTGGGAAGTGTTTCTAGCGCTTTATTTGCGGGAAGTTTGGGCACTTGAGTAGGAATTGTCAAAGCAGACCATCATGTGATCAGAAGGCACCACCACCACCACCAGTAGCACGGGCAGTGCCAGCAGTCGCGCCAATTGCACCAGGAGCTTGTTACTATGATGTTATCCTGGTGCAATTGGCGCGACTGCTGGCACTGCCCGTGCTACTGGTGGTGGTGGTGGTGGTGCCCTCTGATCACCTGATGGTCTGCTCTGACAATTCCTACTCAAGTGCCCAAACTTCCCGCAAATAAAGCACTGGAAACACTTCCCAAAATGGCGGCGGTGACAACGCTCACAATAAACTGTCCCAGTATGATCCAATGGCCTCTTCAGTGAGTCGGAAGTCCTACTCGTCCTAGGTTGAGCTGCCCTAGAGTACTTCTGCTCCTCAGCAATACATGCTTCCTGCACCGCAACCTTCTCGACTAAATCCTCCAAACGGGTGTAGGTCACTACGCTGCATCTTCCACGAAGATCAACCCGCATTCTATCCAAGAATCTCCTGATCAAGTCTTCCTCCAACATGCCATCCCCAGCGAACCTGCAAAGTCGGCTGAACTCTAACTTTGTACTCCTTGACAGTCTTACTACTCTGTCGTAAATGCTCAAAGTCGTTCTTCTGTTGGTGCAAGGCTTCCCTAGGAAAGTACTTCTTGTCGAACTCATGGAGAAAGAACTCATATGTCAGCTCACCAGTATATAAATGTCGTATCCCGTCCCACCATGCTGCGGCATCTCCACGCAGGTATAACACAGCAACATTAAGGCATAGTCGGAGTGGGCCGTCAATAGTTTCCAAACAAGTCGACAACCTACGCCTCCAATCGTGAGCGAAAATGGGATCCACTGTCCCCCTAAACTTCTCCAAATCAATGTATCTCAATTGTTCCAGCACTCTGAGCAGCTGCTCATTAACCTCAGGAGTCTGCACTGGAAGAGGGGGTGGCGGTGGTGGAACCTGAAAAGTCCCTGGAAACTGTGGGACATGAGGCTGCTGAACCGTAATCTGTGGTTCCTCCTAAGCCTCAATTGATGCGGCCTGCTACACCCGAATCTGCAGACCATGCCGCTCCTGAATCTGTGGACCATGGGATCCATGCTGAGCTGCACCCATCTGACGTGCAACCTCCAAAGCGGTTGCCTGAGCAGCTTGCCTAGCTGTCTCCTGAGCAACCTGCTGAACTGCCTCCTATGCAGCCTGACGAGCTACATCCTGCACCATCTGCCTCATGGCATCATGATCAACTGGCGGGACAACATTCTGCAAAGCTGCGGGCGGTACATGCTCGTCTCCAACATCTCGAGCAACCCTAGCGGTACGAGGACGAACAACACTCCTCCGTGGCGGCATCTGAAAGGAAAAGCAAAACTATCAACTCCCATTGTAACCGAATACCAACATCATTCAAGGAATAATACTCACGGAAAGGTACTATTTATTTTCTTTTTAAAAATACCTAAATTCCCAAAAATATTTTCGAAAAATCGGTTTTTTTTTTAAAAACCAATTAAATCGGGTCTCCACAAATCGCCATCCCGGGTCGGAGCCGGAATGGAACCCGCTCTGATACCAAATTGTGAGATCCGCATCTCACGTAATAATATAATAATATTATTGTCTGAAATCTCATTATAATAATTATAAATAAAATCCAAATATCATAAATTCAAATAATACATAAACTCGAATAAATGTCGATAATATTATAAATTAAGTCTGAAACACAGCGAAGAAAACAGTCCCAAAAGCACCAGCCCGATATGATCAATCCTGATCGTCAATATCACCTAAAAGGGGAAAGAAATGAGGGGTGAATAACATGGGAATCACTCAGTGAGGTATGAGATGCTAGACACGCAAACCACTGACTTGGGTAAAAGAACTCCCACTATGGAAGTTTAGCACTAACATGAACAAACACGATGTCTAGGACATCACACGAAACAACCAATGCTATGATAGCACATAGATAAGCCATACGCCCTGCATTCTCCTCTACGGATATACCTCAAATACCTCTATATACGTCGATAGCCCAGACATCTCTGGACCCCCGCCCTCGTACCATATGCGTCGAATGCAAACGTCTCTGCATGGCGCTCCAAACAAATATGCGTCGACAGCCCAAACGTCTCTGGACCCCCGCCCACCAATATGCGTCGATAGCCCGGATGTCTCCGAACCCCTGCCCACCAATATGCGTCGATAGCCCGGATTTCTCCGAACCTCCGCCTTCTTCACATAGTCCCTACTAATATAAATCTAAATACATATATATATATATATGTGTCATCGATTAACATCACCCAGTCATATCAATAGTTGAATCCTCTAGACCCATAGTTTCTGTTTACAATGAATGAACTAACTACCACGCAAGACTCGATTTCAATCAGACGGAACATGTTTCGAAACTAAACGACAATAAGAAGAATTCTAATACTGGTTCGAGATTTACGGAATAGACCCTCACCTTTGCCACGGGTTCTGAAGAAAACCTGAGAAAACACCGACTGACCTTGACGGCTTTCAAATAACAATTCTGGAACTCTCTAAAAAAGGCAATTATGTTGTTTCTGGCAGAACTAAACCCTAAATTAACCGATGAATAACTTAATAACTAACCGTTAACTTTTCAATCCCTCCAGTCAGAATGTATTCCTGGATGTATTCTGTCAGTAGCCACCGATTTTACTCCGATCGGCCACCATTTGCTTATCCAAAAGGGCTTCATATCCAGGATGGTCGTAAACGAGACTGCATAACAACCTCTCACGATAAAAAGCATAACTCTCAGAAAATAATTCCAAATCACAATCCTTTTGTTGTAGATGTTAGATAAAAGGATAAAATTCTTACTGACAAATTTACAGACTAATAGCTTCTGTTTCTGTCGACCGTTTCTTCCTTACAACGAGACGGAGCCGAACTGTCTCTGCAACTGGACAACTTTACTCTTTGGCATGAAGAAGCATCAATAACTTTTCAACTGTAACTTGGTTTGACGATCGAAAATATGTTGTGGAAAGTTGACATCGAGATCTTTCCAATGATATCTCGCTTGTTTCCTGATTCATTCTGTATCAATGGGAAACTGCTGATGAAGTTGACTGATAGAAGATCGGATCTGCAGCGAACAGTCTCAAGGAGACAACCATAACTTTTAGAGAAAAATTCCAAATGACGATCCATTTTCTGATAAAGATAGATGGAAGAGTTTAGAACATAACCTCAAAATATGGCTTCGAAATTCTCTGTTTTGGTTGGCCGTTCCTTTGTTCTACCAAAACGTGACTGCTAAGCCTTAGTCTTTCTCTTTAGATGGTGTGATGGCTCCTCCTTCTCTCTCTTTCCTTCTTCTTCTCTCTTTCCCCTTCCCTTCTTCTTCTTCTTCTTTAATTTTTTTTTGGTTTGTTGCAAGAAAATGAGAGGTGGAGGGAAGTGGGGTTAGTAGGTGGGTGAAGGTAGGGTGGTGGGTGAGTGGGTTGTTACACTTCTATTCCCCGTGACCACCGTCTGTAGTATATAACCTAGCTCTGGATATTTTTCCTAGCTCTGCATCTCTTGGATCCCTGCAAGAATATAACCTGGTTATATATTTTTAGTATATAACCTAGCTCTGCATTTCTAACTGGGCAAACAATATTTTTAGCCGCTCGGACCATTGCCATTATAGGACAAAAAAGTAAAAATGATATGATTTATTCCTTCGACATTGACCTCTATATATATGAAGTGAACCATATAGGTTTGTAACGACGTCAAGGAAATATTCATAAAATAAATTATGAAATCATTTAAGTAAAGATAGTTAATTTTTTTGGAAGAAAATTAAATGCATATAATATGATTCTAACTTGCGTAAGTAATCAATATGATTTACCGTATTTTTAGTAAAGGATATTAGTAAATTATGTATTAATTAATATTCTTGCGCAAGTAATCAATATGATTTACCGTATTTTTAGTAAGAGTTAGTAGTAAATATATGTATTAATTAATATTCTTGCGCAAGTAATATTAATTACTTTCCTACTCCTTCAATCTGTCTTATTTATTTAGTAAGTATTCAATGCATTCTTATTTATTTAGTAAGTATTCAATGCATTAAACATATAAATATTCTTGCGCAAGTAATATTAATTATTTTTCTACTCCTTCAATCGGTCTTATTTTTTTAGTAAGTATTCAATGCATTATACATATAAATATTCTTGCGCAAGTAATATTAATTACTTTCCTACTCCTTCAATCTGTCTTATTTTTTTATTAAGTATTCAATTCATTAAACAAAATAAGGTTATAATTTATAGGGCTTCCCTTTTTGTTATGTCGATGAGAAAAATCAAAAATGAATTTCTGAAAAATCAACCAATAGAATTGTGTTATTTCGGCTGAGAAAGGCTCTGTGAACGCCACATGTCAAATGTACTTCTCATTTAAATTGTGAGATCCGCATCTCACGTAATAATATAATAATAATATTATTGTCTGAAATCTCATTATAATAATTATAAATAAAATCCAAATATCATAAATTCAAATAATACATAAACTCGAATAAATGTCGATAATATTATAAATTAAGTCTGAAACACAGCGAAGAAAACAGTCCCAAAAGCACCAGCCCGATATGATCAATCCTGATCGTCAATATCACCTAAAAGGGGAAAGAAATGAGGGGTGAATAACATGGGAATCACTCAGTGAGGTATGAGATGCTAGACACGCAAACCACTGACTTGGGTAAAAGAACTCCCACTATGGAAGTTTAGCACTAACATGAACAAACACGATGTCTAGGACATCACACGAAACAACCAATGCTATGATAGCACATAGATAAGCCATACGCCCCGCATTCTCCTCTACGGATATACCTCAAATACCTCTATATACGTCGATAGCCCAGACATCTCTGGACCCCCGCCCTCGTACCATATGCGTCGAATGAAAACGTCTCTGCATGGCGCTCCAAACAAATATGCGTCGACAGCCCAAACGTCTCTGGACCCCCGCCCACCAATATGCGTCGATAGCCCGGATGTCTCCGAACCCCTGCCCACCAATATGCGTCGATAGCCCGGATTTCTCCGAACCTCCGCCTTCTTCACATAGTCCCTACTAATATATATCTAAATACATATATATATATATATATATATATATATATATGTGTCATCGCTTAACATCACCCAGTTATATCAATAGTTGAATCCTCTAGACCCATAGTTTCTGTTTACAATGAATGAACTAACTACCACGCAAGACTCGATTTCAATCAGACGGAACATGTTTCGAAACTAAACAACAATAAGAAGAATTCTAATACTGGTTCGAGATTTACGGAATAGACCCTCACCTTTGCCACGGGTTCTGAAGAAAACCTGAGAAAACACCGACTGACCTTGACTGCTTTCAAATAACAATTCTGGAACTCTCTGAAAAAGGCAATTATGTTGTTTCTGGCAGAACTAAACCCTAAATTAACCGATGAATAACTTAATAACTAACCGTTAACTTTTCAATCCCTCCAGTCAGAATGTATTCCTGGATGTATTCTGTCATTAGCCACCGATTTTACTCCGATCGGCCACCATTTGCTTATCCAAAAGGGCTTCATATCCAGGATGGTCGTAAACGAGACTGCATAACAACCTCTCACGATAAAAAGCATAACTCTCAGAAAATAATTAAAAATCACAATCCGTTTGTTGTAGATGTTAGATAAAAGGATAAAATTCTTACTGACAAATTTACAGACTAATAGCTTCTGTTTCTGTCGACCGTTTCTTCCTTACAACGAGACGGAGCCGAACTGTCTCTGCAACTGGACAACTTTACTCTTTGGCATGAAGAAGCATCAATAACTTTTCAACTGTAACTTGGTTTGATGATCGAAAATATGTTGTGGAAAGTTGACATCGAGATCTTTCCAATGATATCTCGCTTGTTTCCTGATTCATTCTGTATCAATGGGAAACTGCTGATGAAGTTGACTGATAGAAGATCGGATCTGCAGCGAACAGTCTCAAGGAGACAACCATAACTTTTAGAGAAAAATTCCAAATGACGATCCATTTTCTGATAAAGATAGATGGAAGAGTTTAGAACATAACCTCAAAATATGGCTTCGAAATTCTCTGTTTTGGTTGGCCGTTCCTTTGTTCTACCAAAACGTGACTGCTAAGCCTTAGTCTTTCTCTTTAGATGGTGTGATGGCTCCTCCTTCTCTCTCTTTCCTTCTTCTTCTCTCTTTCCCCTTCCCTTCTTCTTCTTCTTCTTTAATTTTTTTTTTGGTTTGTTGCAAGAAAATGAGAGGTGGAGGGAAGTGGGGTTAGTAGGTGGGTGAAGGTAGGGTGGTGGGTGAGTGGGTTGTTACACTTCTATTCCCCGTGACCACCGTCTGTAGTATATAACCTAGCTCTGGATATTTTTCCTAGCTCTGCATCTCTTGGATCCCTGCAAGAATATAACCTGGTTATATATTTTTAGTATATAACCTAGCTCTGCATTTCTAACTGGGCAAACAATATTTTTAGCCGCTCGGACCATTGCCATTATAGGACAAAAAAGTAAAAATGATATGATTTATTCCTTCGACATTGACCTCTATATATATGAAGTGAAGCATATAGGTTTGTAACGACGTCAAGGAAATATTCATAAAATAAATTATGAAATCATTTAAGTAAATATAGTTAATTTTTTTGGAAGAAAATTAAATGCATATAATATGATTCTAACTTGCGTAAGTAATCAATATGATTTACCGTATTTTTAGTAAAGGATATTAGTAAATTATGTATTAATTAATATTCTTGCGCAAGTAATCAATATGATTTACCGTATTTTTAGTAAGAGTTAGTAGTAAATATATGTATTAATTAATATTCTTGCGCAAGTAATATTAATTACTTTCCTACTCCTTCAATCTGTCTTATTTATTTAGTAAGTATTCAATGCATTAAACATATAAATATTCTTGCGCAAGTAATATTAATTATTTTTCTACTCCTTCAATCGGTCTTATTTTTTAGTAAGTATTCAATGCATTATACATATAAATATTCTTGCGCAAGTAATATTAATTACTTTCCTACTCCTTCAATCTGTCTTATTTTTTTAGTAAGTATTCAATTCATTAAACAAAATAAGGTTATAATTTATAGGGCTTCCCTTTTTGTTATGTCGATGAGAAAAATCAAAAATGAATTTCTGAAAAATCAACCAATAGAATTGTGTTATTTCGGCTGAGAAAGGTTCTGTGAACGCCACATGTCAAATGTACTTCTCATTTAATATATAGAAGGATTGCAAGGATATTATATCGGTAGTTCAGAATCCAAAAACATGATTTAGTTTTTCAATAGAATTAACAGAAATAGTAAAGCTTCAAAAAGGTTTTAACAGTTCAAGATCACACACGTTCCAAAAGTACCAGAACCGGACAGCACCAGCTCGAGCTATAGGATTTTTTTTTGCTTTTCTGTTCCGTTTAAGTTTGAATAATAGAATAATTTTTTTAAATAAAAAATAACTATATTTTCTTTGTGGCCCACAACACTAAACCAAAAAAGAAACAAAACAAATCACGATCCTCAGCTCAACGTCAATTCTCTGTACCTTGCCAGCGTATAAATGTGGATTTTATGGGATGGTCCAAATCTCGGATACATTTTTTTTATGGCTTTGATTACTAATTGGGCCACTTACTTTTTATGAGTCCATGGACCATCAGCCGAACTTTATAACATTTGTTTTCTCAACCCCTTACCTTATTCTTTTGGGATACATTATTTTAACTTATAGTTCATCTACAATGATTAACTGTTCTCAAGTCTTTATATTCTTATATATTGTAGGAAAGGAAATATGTTATTCCCTTTATCTAAGAGTTTTGGTTGAGAACCATCACCTCTTCGTTGGCTTGTTACTTCTGATTTATCATCACAATAACAGTGAAGTTGAAGTACTCACCTGTATATAATTATTGAGTTGTATTTTTTTTTAATTTTAAAAGTAGTTCATGATAAACTGTAAATTAATGACTCATAACAACAATATCGCTCGAAGCCCATGGTCGAACATCAATAAACAATAATGTTCTAAAAATTACAATGTGGTGGTTAGATGCTTTATAGAAAATTATTTTTTAAATGCCTAGACTGTTTTTTTTTTAAATCGGTTTGAAAAAATCGTTTCGTTCATCTTCGATTTTTCAACTAAGCGGACGCCTGACCGAATTTTAGAACACCGATAAACATTTATAGAAGAAGAAAAGTATAATACACATTAGATGCTTGGTTTTAACTAGTTTCAACCTAATATATGAAGAACTGATAGATACATAATACTGATTAAGGAGAGAACAATGCATATGAAAATGCATTTGAATGTCTGCAAATGAAAGCTCATTCAACCAGAATGAACCAACGTGCCACCAACTAACCTAAAACCAGCAATAAATAACACCGACCAAACCATAAGTAAACCGGATGAGCCTTATGACTTATCAGACGACGCATATCTGTGAAGACTGAAGAGTATCATTTACCACTAACTATTGCTTTCTTTTCGACTTGATTTGTTTTTTCCTTTTTTCTTTCTGGAGTGGTGTACTCTAATAATCATAGCCGTTGCTTATGGCTTTATCAGAAGATCTTACGGTTGTGATTTAAACCTTATCAGGAGTTTTGTAAATTGAAAGCTGTACAACTTTTGTCTACCGTCCAGATAGAGAGAAGAAAGTACTGTCAAAGTCAGAGATTCGGTCTCTCCATTTCTCTCTCTACTACATTGCAACATGGTCTCCTTAAAGAAAAAAGAGGATCATTACAAATTTAAACGCGCGATCTACCAAACACTGTTGTTTGCAATATGATGAAACACAAACGCAATGTGAGCTTCCAAACTCCTAGACGAACAGTGTTGGTGCTTTTGTCATCATGCAACCGCTCGCTTTGCGTTTGAAAATAGTACTGTATCTATTTACCCCAAGAATGACTATTTTCTTTTTGCTAAATATGTTTTTCAATAAAAATACTATTTAATGGTATCCAAACCTGAAAAACTGAACATAATCCAAAACAATAAATTGTATCAGACCCCAAATATGGTAAAATTTGAATAGATTCAAAATTTTGGTATTTGAAGAATCAAAACTGAATACTTCTAAACCAAACTATTTTGAGTACATATAAATACCCAATTATATATCAATTATTTTAGATTTAATTTCTAACAATATCCAATACATGCAAAATATTCAAAATTGTCCAAAATACTTAAAATATCAAAATAGCTAAAATAAACATCCAAGATAATTAAAAAATACTCAGAATACTGAAAAACGTTAAGTTCCTACTGGTTAATGTCCACCCAAATATCTATTTTTCCTGTCAATTTTTATGTTGCATATGCTTTTATTTTTGGATTTAAAGATTTTAAGATATATATATTTTATTTTACACGGATATTTAAATCTGGAAAGATCCAAATGGAATCCAAACTAAAATGTATGAAAATATGCATGAAACTTATTCTATAGTTCCGAAAACTCAAAACCCGAGAAGATTTGAACCAAACCCGAACGCCAATCCATAAATAGAATAATAAATGAATCAAAAAAATATAAACAAATGACTAAGACTATATCCAATCTATAATGTTTTTATCAAAATATATTTACTTTTTATCTCTGATAATTAGTAATAACTTTTGTGGATTTTCAAAAAAATCGCGACACTTGTTTCTATTCTAGGTAAAATAGCATATTTATATTGTGTAAAACAAAAAACTTCTATTACATAAGCATATAGTAGAGCAAGATTAACCTTATAATAGAGAAATTATATAAGTGGATTAGATACTCTCATTTTCACAAGGTGGATTAGATACGCTTAAAAAGGAAAGAGTGACTTAGAACATCATTATCCCATATACCTCTAAGAGTTTTTTATTTTTTTGTTCTGGTTAAAAAAAAATTAATAGTGCACCAATCGGGACCGCCACGTGTTGGTGGGGCCTGCAAACAGTGCAAAAAACCCACAATGAAGGTCTCTTATTTGACACACATAAGAGACCCTTTTTAAAAAAAAAATGTGGGCTCTCTCTCTAAGAGACCCTCTTTTGAGAGGTATAATGATGTTCTTAAAAGTTAAAACTAAAAACAGAGAGGTCAGGGGACCGTGATTATGACTGTATGTAAGTATTTTTGTCTGCTTATTAGCTTGGTTTAGGAAGAAAATATGAGAGAAGTTGGGTAATATGGGGACAAATAAATGACCAGAGATAGTCTATTCTATCGACATTACATTTCCTTGCTTGACCAAAACTCCCACGAGCGAATTTTGGAACGGCATCTACGTAATATGACCTATACACGTGGGAGAATATTTGCTCTTTGTTTTGTTCATTATAGTTGAAAAACTCCATAATTAAGAAGCCATTTTTGTTAATACAAACTATAGCTGAAGAAAATGGGGAATTAAATGGCCAACATTTATTTAACGTTCAGAAACATAGGAATACATATATATCATGGGACAACCGACAAGAATGTGATCGGAACAGGCCAGACGAGAGAAAACGCGAAGAATTATTAAAAGTGAAATGCAACCAATTAAGGATAAGTATTTCGGAAATCTTGTTTATTTAAAAGTAAATTGGATCATTACAAGAAAACATCAATATACTGAGGGAAATTCCGAGGAAAAATGAGTTCCTCGGAATATTCCGAGGAAATTCTAAGGAAATTCCAAGGAACCAAAAATTTTGTGGTTCCTCGGAATATACCGACGAAATTCCGAGGAAGCATAGATCCGTCGGAAAATTCTGAGGACATTCCGAGGAACGAGTGTTCCTCGAAAAAAACCGACGAAAATCTGAGGATATATTATAGCCGTTAGATAGCCGTTGGGGATTTGACTAAATTCCGAGGAAATTCCGAGGAACTAGTCGTTGCCGTCGGAATTTCCTCGGAAATTCCTCAGAATTGTCGGCAAATTTCATCTATAAATACTAGCACCCCTCATCCTCTTCATTCACTCCATATCTTCATCCTCTCACAAACTATATTCACACACGAATTTGATTGAAAAAATCATGTCTTCTTCTTACTATTATCGTTCTTGGATCGATCGACCTCATTTGGATCCTAACACGAGATTGCTTACGGAAGAGTACCAAAGAGGTCTAAGCGAATTCATGGCGAAAGTTCAACAACTACTGGAAGCAAAAATGGGTATGTTAAGATGTCCTTGCTCTACTTGTAAAAATAAAAAGGTTATAAAAGAGTTAGATGTTTGAACTCATCTATATTTGAGAGGGTTTACACGAAGTTATAAAATTTGGTATCATCATGGGGAAACTGATTATGAATATGGTAGTACTAGCGAACCTCATACTGCGGATAGGTTAGAAGAACCAATTAGAACGGTTGTAGATTATGGTATAGGTACTGAGCAAATGGTAAATGATCATTTTAGAGGGGAAGATTTACCTTATGCAGAAGCTAGGAGATTTTATGATATGTTGGATGCTGGAAAGCAACCTTTGTACGAAGGCTGCAGAGATGGTCATTCAGCTTTATCATCTGCAACAAGACTGATGGGCATTAAAAAAGATTATAATTTGGCTGAAGACTGTGTGGATGCGATTGCTAATTTTGTAAAAGGTATTCTACCTGAGGATAATGTAGCCCCTAGTTTATACTACGAGGTTCAGAAACGGGTAGTTGGTCTTGGTTTATCTTATCAGGTAATAGATGTATGCTTGGATAACTGCATGATTTATTGGAGGGCGGATGAGCAGCGGGTTACATGAAAATTTTGTGGGAAGGCTCGTTATAAAGATACCAGTGGAAGAGTTCCAGTGCCATGTAAAAGGATGTGGTATTTGCCTTTGACGGAAAGGTTGTAGAGGTTGTATCAATCTGAACGCACAGCGCAACCAATGAGATGGCATGCGGAGCATTCAACAGATGGTGAGATTAGACATCCGTCAGATGCAAAAGCTTGGAAGCATTTCCAATCAACTTATCCAGAATTTGCGTATGAGAGAAGAAATGTCTACCTTGGATTATGTACGGGTGGTTTCAGCCCATTTGGGAAGCATGGGAGACAGTATTCTCTATGGCCAGTCATTCTTACACCATACAACTTACTGCCAAACTTGTCCTTGCGTCGAGAGTTTTTGTTTCTCTCCATTCTCGTTCCCGGGCCAGAGCATCCTTAGAGATCACTTGATGTGTTTCTTCAGCCACTAATATATGAGTTGCAACAACTATGGGCTCAAGGTGCTGAAACATACGATGTTTCGTGTAAAGAAAATTTTCAAATGCGGGCAGCACTTATGTGGACAATAAGTGATTTTCCAGCATATGGTATGTTATCTGGATGGACAACGCACGGAAGGCTATCATGTCCATATTGTCAAGATAACACTGATGCTTTCCAACTAAAACACGGAAGGAAAACATGTTGGTTTGACTGTCACAGGAGATTCCTACCACCCGATCATCCATATCGTAGGAGTAGGAATTTTTTTATGAAGAACAAGAGGGTGTTTGACAGTCCACCTGAAGAAGTAAGTGGCATCAAATTGAAGGAACAACTAATAGATTTTGGTGCAGATAGAACGCCAGACGTGGGTGGAAATGGACATGAACCGATTTATGGTGTAGGGGAACATCATAATTGGCATAAGAAGAGTATCTTCTGGGATTTACCTTATTGGGAAACTCATTTGTTACGACACTGTTTAGATGTTATGCATATTGAGAAGAACTTTTTTGACAATCTCATGAACACGATCCTTAACGTTCAAGGTAAAACGAAGGATAATTTGAAGTCGAGGCTGTATTTAGTTGATATATGTGCTCGTTCAGAACTTCATGTTGACGAGAATGGTAGGGCTCCTTTTCCCATATATCGGCTTGATGTGGCGGCCAAAAATGCGTTCTTTGATTGGATTTCAAAAGATGTGGAATTTCCAGACAGTTACGCATCTAATTTGCGTAACTGTGTCGACATAAACGAAGGGAAGTTTATCGGCTTGAAGAGTCACGATTGCCATGTAATGATGCAGCGCCTCCTTCCGTTTGCCTTCAAGGAACTATTACCAAGGAATGTTCATGAAGCAATTGCAGAGATACGTGCTTTCTTCCGCGATTTATGCACGAGATCAGTGACTCCTGAAGGTATCGAAAATTTGAAGACTAACATAGCCGTGATCAAGTGCAACCTTGAGAAGATATTTCCTCCTTCATTTTTTGATGTTATGGAGCATCTTGTTATTCACCTGCCAAGAGAATTGGAACTTGGTGGTCCTGTGCAGTATAGCTGGATGTATTTGTATGAGCGGTATATGTTCCATCTGAAGAAGATGGTGAAAAATTTAAGTAGGGTGGAAGGTTCTATAGTGGCACAGATGATCAATGCAGAAACTTCAAACTTTGCCGAGTACTACTTTCCAGGAGAAGTGTAGACCAAAAACAGAAAACCTGCTCGACATGACGATAGAGGCGAAAGGGCAACATATTATGTTACGGTTCCAGAAATCTTCACAGATGTTGGACGACTTAGCGGAAAAGCAAAGGACCGTCGACTTACTGAGCAGGAGCACAGTCATTTGCAAACATATTTGCTCACCAACTGCGAAGATGTTCTTCCATATGAGAGGTAAATAAATTAGCTCACAATTTTATATTTTTACAAGTTAAATTTAAATTTTAATTGATTACATTATTGTCATCTCATATATGTGCAGGATTTTCATGGCAGAAAAGCGGTTAGAACATAGATACGCCACAGAGGAGGAACTAGAACAACTGAAGCAGAGAGAATTTGCTGGATGAATGTTTACTTATGTGAGTGTTTTAAACAAATTAAAATACTATTTATCAAATGTTTATTTAAATTGATATAATATATGTTTTATTAATAGGTGTCTGCTAGCATGGCCAGAGGTGAAACATTTGACGATTGGATACGCGAGATGGTGTGTGGCCCAAAGTATGTTTTGAAGTCATATCCGAGATTTTGTACTCAGGGATATGCATTCACAACTCAAAAGAGGAGACGTTCGAGTACGACTTATGATGCTGGCGTTTGTTCTGCATCAGGAGATGATGTATACTACGGAAACATACGCGAGATTTTGGAAATCAAGTATCCGGGCATGGTTGGATTGCGGTGTACTGTTTTCTGTTGTGTTTGGCACGACAACACTCCGGATCGAGGTGTGAGAACATATGCATTTGGTGTTACATCAGTACATTCGAGGCGAAAGCTGCAATATTATGATCCTTTCATTCTTGCTTCTCAGGCCGATCAGGTAATTAAATATATATATATATATATGTCAATTATTCACAATGCTTCATCATCAATCATCATTAATTAACAAATTTACAAATATTTTTCCAAATGTTACAGGTTTGTTATATTACGTACCCCCGGGTTAGGAACAGAGATGATCCATGGGTCACTGTTACATCACTCAACCCGAGAGGACGAGTTCAGGGAAGTTATGAGCTGCAAGACCCACTACAACCAAGCACATCCAGGAACTTAAGTGTAGAAGGAGATGTAACTGCTTTTGACCTTGTTGTCGATTTTACCAACTATGGAGAGGAAGCCGTCGTTCACATGGAGGATGAACCAGATATTGGAGAGTTCCACCAAGATCCAGATTCAGATTCATTTGGAGATGATGATGACTCTGAAACAGAGTAGTATAGGATTTTTTTTGTAAATATAAAAATTCCGAGGAAATTCTGAGGAAATGTTGAATTTCCTCGGAATTTCCTCGGAAAAGTTCAATGTAATAATCGAATTTTAGGGATTTGATTTCAGGGTTTCATTTCCTCGGAATTTCCTCGGAAAATTCCGAGGAAAACAAGCATTCGTCAGAAATTCCGACGAAACAGGGTTTCAGAACCGAAAACAGCGATTTACGGATTGAATAAGACTTGTATAAACCTTGTTAGTGTTTTGAATTGATTATGAATTCAAAAAATGGTGTGTACCCAAATTATAGACACTTTTTCGATTGTATAAACGAAATCCTTAAACTACAACATAAACACTTATACACTTTAATGAACAGAAACGACAATACGTGTACTCGTTTTAATAATTCTTTAATTTCATGGTTTATAGGCATATATTGTCATGTTGTCCATTGACAATCTATCAAATTGTTCAATGAATGATTTACCGTATCAAAAGTTTAGGTTTGAAACCTCAAACAATGTTTCCTGGGAATTTCCTCAGAAATTTCCGAGGAAATTCCGAAGAACATATGTCCGTCAGAATTTCCGTCGGAATTTCCTCGGATTTTTTAGTACCCGGAACTCAAACCGCTAAACATTTTCGCGAAAATTAAATTAATAAATTCCGACGGAATTCCGAGGTCCCCTTTTCCGTCGGAATTTTTGGTTTTATTAACCCTAGGGAGTTCTTCTTCCTCATTTCTCTTCTCTTCTCTTCTCTTCCTATCGGCCGCCGCGAAAACTCCCCCCTCTCTCTCGATTCTCAGCCGCGAAACCTCCTCAAATCTCCTCTATTTCATTCCAAATCATGTAAGTCCTTAATCCCCATCATCCTTAGTTGTTTTGATTAGGATTTGAACTTAGTTTTAAGGATTTTAGATGTTTTAGATTGTGATTTTGTTAGGGTGATTGGTAAATAGGAGAATTAGTTAGTTTTTGTGTTGATTGTGTTGTTGTTGATTTATAAATTTTAATTTTCGGAAATTATCAATTTTAATTTTCTGAAATTTTAATTTTCTGAAATTATATTTTTTTTTTGTTATTTAAAACTATTTTTTAAATTAATAAAGTATTTTCCTATTTATTAAAAGGTTTTTATATTACTGAATTTTTTTTGTGATTTAAAACTATTTTTAAATTAATAAAGTATTTTCCTATTTATTAAAAGGTTTTTTGTAATTTAAAACCATATTTTTTAAATTAATAAAGTTTTTTCCTATTTATTAAAAGGTTTTTTATATTACTGAATTTTTTTTGTGATTTAAAACTATTTTTTAAATTAATAAAGTATTTTCCTATTTATTAAAAGGTTTTTTATATTACTGAAACCTTTTTTGTGGTTTAAATATTTTTTTTTAAATTAATAAATTTATTTTTAATATTTTATGAAACCTTTTTGTGATGAAATTCTAAACTATTACAAGTTTTTTAAAAAAAAATTTGTGATTAAAACCTATTTTTAGATTTTAGTGTCATTAAAACTATTTCTAATTTTTTTTTTAATTTATAGGTCTACTGGTGATGAGAGTCGATCTCGACCTCGTCGTCCCGTTGCACGAGGTTCTGGTGGTTCGGGAAGCCAGTTTCGGGATTCTCATGACTCGTCGCCGTCCCATGGTACCTACCGTACATCTCCCTCTCTTGATCATGCTCCCGATCCTCTGGTCGTTCCGGGAGCGATGAGTGTTGAGGAGTTGGTTCAACACCCCAGTCGTGAGCGTTTTCCCTATCTCACTGAGTATCCTACGGGACCAGGTCAAACATGGTAATAAAGAGTCTTTTTTTTTCTTTAAGTGTTGATCCATTATTAATAATTTGGTCTTTTTTGGTAGGTTCAACTGATCCGGGAACGGGATCAGCGCATGGATCAACCGAATGATGTACTCGGACCTCAAGAAGGGATATCCGACTTCCACTCACTTCCCTCCCCACGAACAGAAGATGTGGTTTCGTCAGTTTGCGGTAAGTATTCTACGTTTTTAAGTTATATTTTTCATTTTTAATATTAATATTTTACTAATTGTGTTTTTTTTCAGCAAGAGTTCACCTGGCATCCCTTTCAGACGTCTTTTATCCGTGCCAACTTCATCCATAAAGTTATGGACAACTATGGGAAACAGATCTATGAGTGGAAGAAGAAGTGGCGCGCCGATAAAGTACCAGTTTATTAATCTATTTTTAAATTTATTAACTTGTTTTTTTATTTATTAATCTATCTTTAGATTTATTTAACTTTTTTTATATTTTTTTTTATTTTTTAAAAGGTCCCGAAGTCGATGAACGACACGATCTGGAAGGACTTGTGTGAGCACTGGGAGAAAGACGAGACGGAAACAACATCCGCCACCAACTCCACCAACCGCAAGAGCCTTCGTGGCGGGAAGGGCATAGCCAAACACAACTTGGGTGCGAGGAGTATTGCCACTCTCGGAGATATAATGGTAAGTTGAATCTCTTCTTTTTTTTAATTACTTAAGTATTTTTATGCCTTTATTCTAATTTATAATGTTTTTTTTAACTTATGTTTTTTTCTAGGCGGAAGAAAATGATGGCGAGCCGGTTGATGAGTTCAAACTGTTGAGGAAGGCGCATACCAACAAGCATACCGGGGAGATTGATGATGGTCTTATGAAGGAGGTGGTCGACATCACCACTCTCAAGGACGACGAAGAATTCCGTCTATCCCAGCTTCAAACCCAGATCGACTCCACTTCGACGTCCTCGGTATCCCTGTCCACAGCTCGAATCAACGAGATTGTTGAATCGGTAAGATGTTTTTATAAAAATTCAATTAATTTATTTTTTATTTTTATTTTATAATAATTTCTATTATTAAAATTTTTTTATTTTTTCTTTCAGTCGCTTCCAAAGAAGAAGGGACGTTTGGTCGGTTTGAGTCGTCGAGCCAACTCGGTTCCTCCTTCTACATCACAACCGCCTCCTGATCCGATGGTTATGGAGCAGCTGCAGGACAAGGATAACCGCATAGCTGCGTTGGAGGCGAAAATGGCGGAACAAGAAAAGGGATGGGAGGAAACGAGAAGGGTTAACGAGCGCATGATGGAGATGATGAGGAGGATGTACCCGAACGAGCAGTTCCCATAGTTTTTTTTTTGAAAACTCTGAATGTTTTTTTTTATTTGTACAACTCTAACTATTATCTAATATATTTTCAATTTAAAATTTTATTTTATATTTTCAAATTTTAATTAAAAAATAAAATAATTTATAATTTTGCTAAAAAAATCATATTTTAGGAAATTCCGAGGAAGCCAGTTCGTCGGAATTTTTCGACGAACACGGCCTTCGGAAATTTCTGAGGACCACGTTTCGTCGGAAATTTCCAAGGAACACTAGTCCTCGGAAATTTCCGACGGCTTTGTTCGTCGGAAACTTCCGACGGCTGCTTTTGTCGGAATGTTGTCGTCGGAATTTTTTGAGGATGGTTATCCGTCGGAACTTTCCGAGGAAAGTAGTGTTCCTCGGAAATTTTCGACGAAACCGCTTCCTCGGAAATTTCCGACGGAATATTCGGTCCTCGGAATTTCCTCGGAAATTTCCGAGGAAATTCCAAGGAAATGTGAAATTCCGAGAACATATTTCCGATGACCGTTGTCGTCGGTACGTCCACGGAATTCCTTAATTCCAACGACATACCGACAAATTTTTTCCTCAGAATCGCGACGTTTTCTTGTAGTGAATTTAGAAATAGATTACAAATAAGAGATGAAATCGACTATCGAATTGAGTTCCCTAACAAAGAACTATAGAGATCCCTAGTTTATCTCTTTTTAAATATCTCTCTAAGAGCTCGAGAGAGAAATTTATCCTCCTCTTATGTCGATTGAGCTCTTCTTTCATAGGCGGATGACACTTTAGATACGAGAAAAAACAGATCATTGTCTTTGGTTGTGGAGGTCACATATTCGATATTGTCAGATGATGTCACATATTCCATGCGATGCAGATGCAACTCGTTCGTTTTGAGCCATTTAATGCTGGCCAGACTATATTATCCGTAGTTTGTTGACTTGTCGAACACATTTTTTTGGCGAGTGGTCCCTTAAGTATGAGATCGGACTCGACATGTTGCTTTCGTCGTTAGGACTTATCTTTTATTTGATCGATCCCTTAACTTTTCTTCTGGCCTAAGAATGAAGTTGACCTTTATTTTAACTAAATCAGATATTGATAAGAGTGTAAAACCCACTTTTAACATAATTCCTTCTGGTTTGTACTCCTCACCACGAGACTTAGGTTTCGAATGAGTCGATGAGAAAAATACGGATAATTAATTATAAAATATATTTTGGGCTGACAAAAAAAACACAAAACTTTTATTGACTTCAAAATTAATTAATAATATTTTCGTTGACTTGCCAATTTAGCACGCCGTTAGTAACTTTAACAGAAAAATTTGACACGTTAAACGTTGGCGTTAAGTAAAACGACGTCGTTTTACATGATTTTTGGAAATAAAAACAAGTAGATCCTTGGATTCGAACTCGGGTCGGTCAGGTCAAATAGCAAAGTATTTTACCACGGTGCTAGTGGCACTTTAAATGTATTTGCTAACACATTTAATTTTATTTGGTACATGTTGAATAGAAAAAAATCTCGAAAAACTTAAAAGATCTTTTAAAATTCAAAAAAATTGAAAATATAAAGAAATTTTTTATTAAATTAATTTTGAAATTAAAATTATTTTTTTTATTTAGAAAAATCAAGCATCTTCCAAAATTCACAAAATTTTCTTCAATTGCTAAAAATTGAAATTAATTGTACAAACATAAAAATATATCTACATATTAAAATTAAATTAAAATGCTTGAAATAAATATTTTTAAAAATTTACTTTCTTTAAAAAAATCAAAAATCTTCCAAAATTTTCATTTTTTAAAAAGAATTGCTAAAATTTGAAATTAATTCCACACACATAAAAGATACGCACATGTTAAAATTAAATTAAAATGCTTAATAAAAATATTTTTTTTAAAAAAAATGGTTTTTTCCTTTTTAACAAAAAAAATATTTATAATTTAATTTTAATATTAATTTTTCTTGAAATTTTTATATTTTGGAATTTGGAAAATCTTTTTAAGTTTTTAGAGATTTTTTTTTATATTCAGTCAGTACCAAATAAAATTAAATGTATTAGTAACTACATTGAAAGTGTCACTAGCACAATGGTAAAGTACCTTGCCCCTTTGACCTGACCAACCCAAGTTCGAACCCTAGGGTTTACTTGTTTTTATTTTCAAATCATGTAAAACGACGTTGTTTTATCTCATTTGAAAACGACGTCGTTTCACTTAACGCCAACATTTAACGCTGTTTTAACTGTGAGTTCACGGTGTGTTAATATGGTCAGTCAATGCTAAATTGTTTAATAAACTAACAAAGTCAACAAAAGTACATGTTTCTTTTGGCCATGTTCAAGTATATGTTACTTTTGGTCATTCGTGTAAAGTTCGTGCTTTTTTTGGCCGAATTTTCTTTAAGAAAGCAGCAAGTTAGAGCATCTTTATCCAAGGTGCTTAGAGGGGTGTTTAGCGGGTGGGGCCCACCAAATAGCTAAGCACTCTCTAAGCACCAACTCCTAAATTGCCTAAATAAGCACCCTTTAAGCATCAGATCTTCCACTATTTGCGGACCTCACTAACACGTGGCGATCCGCAATTGGTTGCTTTTTAAAAAAAAAAAATCAAAAAAAATAAGCACCCCAATTGGGGTGTAGGATAAAGATGTGCTCTTAGCCACTCTCCGGTTCTTTAAGAGAGAGAAGAGAGTTGCGTGTGTTTCACACCATTAGTTTTTGTTTTCACTTCTTTTTTTCTTGGTCTACAATTTATTAATGTTTTATGCCTTTCCTCTGGGTTAATCACTGTCTCTCCTTCTGTATCTTTCTGACTTTGCTTCTGTTCCCTCTTTTCGCCGTATTCCCCATAAATCTAGAGAGAGAGAGAGATAATAAAGGGAGTGTATGTTGTATGTGGCGAGAGAAAAAAAAAAGAGGATACAAAAAAATTAACATTCTTTTTAACAAAAGAGAAGCTTTGATTTGTATTAAAGACCTACTACTCAACCTCTCCCGCTTCTAATAAGGCCATGTTTATTTCCGGTTTTTGGGGGTTCTAAGATAATTTAAGTTTTTTTTTTAAATTTTGGTTAAAAGACGATTTCTATGTCTCATAATTAAAAGATATGTTTTTAATTAAAAGTTAAAAAATATTTTTTTAAAAAGTTAAAAACTTCCATAAACATGTACTCACCTAACACCATTCCATATCTCTCTCTCCTCTGTTTTTAAGGGTTTTGAGAGTTTCCATTTTCTCTTTACTCTTGTAAGAAAAAAAACAAGAAAGGGTTTTCATTTTGATGATAGATATGGGTTCTGATGGCTTAAGAAAAACATTTTTTTCTTTTTGCGTGAACAAGTTGTAGACAGTTCTTTGCTTGTCAAACTCTCTTTCTTTCTTTCGGTCAAAGAACGCAACTTTCTGTAAAAAAAAACTAATGGATGGTGCTTCAAGAAACGGTGAAATATCACCAGAGCTGCTCCATTTGATTCCACAAGGGAGAAGCAATTGGTTTCATGATGAGACGGCCGCCTAGCCGCTTAGGCGGCCGCTTCGGCGCTTAGGCCCCACTCGTCCGCCCCGATTAATGTAAAATCCGTCTAAAAAATCAGATGTTCGATTTTAGTCCGTCTAGACCATCTAAATGATCGCCTAACCGCCTACATGACCGCCTAGCCGCCTAATTAGCCGCCTAATTTATTTATTTTTTTAATAAATATTTTTTTAATTTATTTATTTGATCTAAGATATTATAAATGCAACTTATTTGCATAATTTCGATAAAAATTATACCGTATTAAGTTTATATTTTTATATGTGTGTGTTTTATGTAATTTTAAATATGAAAATTTATTAATTTATAAAAAATAAAAATTAACATGTTTTATAATAAATTAAACGATATAAAATTCTGCCTCGCGTAATTTTCGCTTAATCCCCGATTTTCTCGCTAGGCGCTAGACCTGACCCAGCCGCCCGACTAGCTCCTAGCGTCTTTCATAACAGGGATTTTAACCAATAAAAATCAAATAACTGCAGTTAAGCTTTTTAAAGTTTGTAATTAATCATCATTATTTATCATGCATTGAAAATACAAAAAATATATTTTTTTGAAACAATTGTTTTTCTAAAACATGTAATTTTATGAAATAGAGGGAATATCATTTAATATATAACTTCAAACCAATTATACTTACCTAATTTAATTGGTTTTATAATATTCAATAAATACAAAAATTACATGAAAATGTTAAAACTATTTATATTTTGAAACAATTAAAAAAAAAATCATAAGTATATTATGAAACAAAGAGAGTAAAAGGATTTGTTTCATTTCTTTAATGTATTGCTTTACAGAACTGCTTCTGGTCCAGTGGTGGGTTGGCCTCCGGTTAGATCATTCAGGAAGAATTTAGCAAATGGAAGCTCTCCAAAGCTTGGAAACGAGTCCACCTCCAGTGGTGTTGTCCTCAAGAACCAAAAGTATGATGATGATGATGATAATGGCCAAGAAAAGACAATGGAACCAAAGAGGCAAGGAGGAGGCTTGTTCGTGAAGATCAACATGTATGGTGTTCCCATTGGTCGTAAAGTCGATCTCAGTGCACATAATAGCTATGAGCAGTTATCTCTCACGGTCGACAAGCTCTTTAGGGGTCTTCTTGCAGGTAAATTTGCTCTTCTGACTTTTATCAAATCATAGAGAGCTCTTTGTGATTAATTTTTTGTTTGATGTTATTAGCTCAAAGAGAATCATTATCACTTGGAAAAGAGGAGAAACCAATCACTGGATTATTGGATGGTAATGGAGAATATACTCTTATTTATGAGGACAATGAAGGAGACAAGATGCTTGTAGGAGATGTACCATGGCAGTAAGGATCTTTTTTTTTTTTACCTTTTCTGAATCTGATTCAGTTTTTTTTTCTCTTTTTCTGCTCTATCAAAAGCAGAAGAATTAGATTCCTAGTCCAACATTTACTATTATATAATCAATCATATATTGATCAATAACAAACTTAAGAATCATTGTTTGGTAAAGCTTAAGTTTGTGACTTTCGTTTTTGTTTTGACAGTATGTTTGTGACTTCCGTGAAGAGACTGCGTGTGATCAAAACCTCTGAGATTTCATCATCATTAACATGTAAGTGTATTTTTTTCCCATTTGAAAACATTTTATGTGAAACTATAGAATTTTAATTTTAATTTTGCAGATGGAAGCAGTAAGCAAGAGAAGATGAGAAGATGAGAAGCTGAAGAAAGAACTTTTACAGCTTAAAGAAATAGAGATGTTATTGTTTTGCTTTTGCCTTTTTTAACTCTGATGCGTTTTGGTACTATTTGAAAAGTGTTTCTAATTCAAGTCTTATGTAAATTCTGGTTTGGTACATGTTCTTTTGACTTTTTGAGAGTTCATAGATGAGTTTTATTGGAACTCAAGACAATGGAAAAGATGATTTTGGTTCTTGGAGTATATTAAAGATTATTTTAGTCATTATAGTCTCTTCTGTTTGAAGCTTTGGATCATGATTAGCCACACTTAATGAACACTTTACGAACATCAATTTTTTTTAATATAGTAGCTCCCTATTTCTGCAAAGCATCTTTTTGAAAAGAGGAAAAGAAACAGATTCTTCTTTTGCAAAAGCTCTTTAGCTTTCTTTCATCAGCTCTGCTTTGGTTATTGTAATAAACTATGAGGACATCTCCAACAAATAACACTATTATAGTGTCAAAATCACTAGTATTATTATAGTGTGATTTCAACAATAAAAACAATTTCATTCCAACCCAACTCTAAAACACTATTTTAGTGTGATTTTCACACCACACCTCTCTAACATAACTCGAAAACACATTTCATAATAAAATAGTGTTTTGGAGTGGAGTTAGAAATGCCCAAGTGCGAGAGGATTTTAAACATGCAACAGCATTTTATTAAACGAGATATAATGACAGGTTTCTTAAACCAGATTGTAGTCACATATCTTAACATATTTGTTTAAGCCAACAAAATTACATATGTATCATTAGTTAAAGCATAGATAGACTATATATCATCTTTTGTTTAAAGATCTAAATATTTGGTTAGGCTAATAAAGACTGATGATTGGGTTGTTGCATACTTTCATGTATGTTAATCTAAATTCTTACATTTCTGAATATCAGAGGCGGCCTTGGACGGAAGCAAAAGAAGCGGCTGCTTCCGGCCGCCATTAAATTATCAATTATACCGGCCACTTAGAAACGTATTGTATTCGATAGCTCGTGTGGTAAAGCTATGCATAAATGCAAAAGAGGTGGCGAGTTTGAACAAACTTGGTGGATTTTTTTTTTAAAAAAAATTCTACATATAAAACTTAATAAAAATAGGCCACATTTTTTAGATTTGCTTCTGGCCCAATAATTATAAGGGCCGGCTCTGCTTAATATAGAGTTGCAAGATAAATGGCAATTTCGATTCATACATATAATCAATTCGTTTAAAGAAAAAATGGTGGATAGGGGAATTTTTGTGAAAGAGACATAAAATAGATGAAACTGAATGCAGTGAAGAGTCTTTTTCGTTGAGGAGAGACTTGCCTAACTATTCAAAGCAGCAATGCGAGACTCTAGAGCTACTTTTTCTGTTGCCTTTTATAGTCTAATAGCATTGTTATAATGGCTGACTCTGTTTTCCTAACATTGATATAGAATCACTCATCAAATGATTAGTGATATTTCTGATTTAAGATGAAGTCATGCCTATCTCATATGAACACCTCATTTGCAGTCAAAACGCTTATCTAAGAGAAAAATAATAAGCCAGACAGGCTTACTCTAATACAAATATGGTCAATAGTAAGAAGGTGATTAGATAAAGAGAAATTTAGATTCTACCACAAATTTGATACCATTTTCAAATTTATTATTAATAAATGATTATTGTGATAAAATAACACTACGTTAATTTTTTAAATATTTACATAATATTTATTCAACACCTTAATATTAAATCCTAAACAATAATCACTAAAGTCTAAATTCAAATATTAATATATTTTTTTATTGGTGATATTTTTGAAAAGTGATATTTAACTTGTGGTATTTCTAACAATTTCTTTTAGATAAACTATAGATTTATTTCAATAAACGTTTCTAACTTTAATACATACTCATCTAGTTATTGATGATTTTTCTAAAACCTTTAACATTAAATTGGTTAATTATTGAATTTTATAAATCAAAAGAACACAGAATGCCATTGACTATTCAAGAATTCAAAAAGGTATTCTAGAAACGGTCCATTACCCTATTTAAACCGATCAATCAGTGTCATTATTTATGTTTTAACCATTAAGAAGAAAAATATCTTATCTTAATTAGCGTTTTTTAATTCCATTTAATTTACAAATGGAATTTAAAAGGGAAATGCTTAATTACGGGAACTAAAATAAATGTGATGGCCTAACACATTGCTACAAATACAATTTCATAATGTGATAAATGTTAATTCTGTTATTCTTAAAAAAAAACCTTTCTGAATCGTCACATCACAGGTTACAAGAAAGAGACTACTTTTTTTTGTTCTTCCAGTTTCATATTGAGATGGGACGAGCAACGAGATGGTTGAAGAGATTGTTTGGCACCAAGAAGAGCCTCGTTTCGGATTCAGAGAAAGAACAGAACACACAAGCAATTGCTGTTGCGACCACAACAGCTACAACTGTAGAAGCTAAAGCGGCTGCGTCAGTGGTTAGACTGACCAGTGAAGGAAGAGCAGGAGTTATCATCACGAGGGACGAGCGCTGGGCCGTTGTGAAAATACAAAAAGTCTTCAGGGGTTCTTTGGTAAATTTCACATCTTCAACATGTTTTTAATTTTCTTTTTCTACAAAGATTTTAGACCAATGTCACACTATTTTTTATTCTATAATTTCCACTAAAATAGAATAATTCTATTATACAATAATTTTATATTCCAATGGTGTACTCATAATAGAGTTACTTTATATTTGAAATGAAAAGTGACATTACTCTATATTGTGTTATTGGAGATGCTCAAATGTTGTTAAATGGATACATGGTCGACCCTGAGATTTAGGGAGCTCTAGACAATTTATTAAAAGTTTCAACTAAATATTTTTCTTTTATATTTGGGGGTCTAAATTTCTTTTTGGAATCTATAATTTTATAATCTTTTAAAAAAGTTGAGAGGCCTAAGACCAATATTTGATTTGGTTTTGCCTACGACCAGCCATGAATGGGTAACATTAAAGTTCGTATATTTGATTAGAAACAATTGTCGATTTTGTTGTTTTTTATGGTTAGGCGAGGAAAGCGTTACGTGCATTGAAAGGTATAGTAAAGCTACAAGCTCTAGTGAGAGGATACTTGGTTAGGAAACGCGCTGCTGTGATGCTGCATAACATGCAAACTTTGCTTAGAGTCCAAACCGTTACGCGGTCTAAACGCAGTCGCCGCTTCAACAAAGAGTACAACCACATGTTTCAACCACAACATGCCCTTGTAAAGAACCAATGTTATCATCACTTCTGTTACTTCTTGTTCTTCTATAAGCCAAAAACATGACCTAAGTGTTCTGATATTGATAGGCTGAAGTAGCGATCGATGACGCGGTCAAAAGGAGATCTAAGTCTAGACAAAAGCACAATGTTGGTTCAATGTCTGAACATGAAGACGGTTTTGTTTACGGAAGGAATGATTTGGAGTTGAATCTACCAAAGGAGAAGTGGAAGTTTGCGAGGACGCCAAGATTATCGTCTTCATTGCACAGCCACTCGGGTAATAATCGCTACTATGTAATGCAGTCTCCTGGTAAGAGTGTTTGTGGAGACGCTTTGTGTGAGTATGGAATGAGTAGTACTCCTGGCTACATGGAGAAAACGCAGTCGTTTAAGGCGAAGGCGTGTTCGCATAGCGCGCCGCACCAGCGATCTGAGAGGAAGCGGTTGTCGCTAGATGAGGTTATAGCGTCTAGGAGTAGCGTTATCGGCGAGAGTTTGGTGCTGCAACAGGAGGAGCCACGCTATTCTTGTTCCTAATCTGTCCATGATTTTTCAAAATGTTTTTTTTTTAGCAAATTTTTGGTTATATTTTTCGAATTTTGCTTTTTTTTTTTAATAACAAAATGTTGCTTTCTGGCAGTACTATTTTGCATCAATCTTGAAAACTAAATAGACAATAAAATCTAGCTATGGATAATACAGATCCGAAGTTTGAAGTTAAAGAACAGAGTGATGCATGCAATAAGCAAACATTGTAACACTGCTGTAAGAAAATATTTAGTGGAATACAAACATTATTAAAAATTCGAGAATAACAAAGAAGTCAGCCATTTTAAAGTGTAGATGGAAACAAAAACCCATTTAATGAGAAATAAAACCACTGTAAAAAAAAGATGAATTTTAAAATTGGTTGGGTCTTCTTTCTCCTCCTCCTCCCAAAGATGTTTTATTTTACAAAATATTGTTTTGATTTTTCAAGCAAATGTTTATTGCTGCTTCAAGAAAATTTGCTGCTTACGGTGTCGTAGCTTGGAACAGACAACACTGCCAAACAAAAGAACCAGACACAATATTATGGATACAAGATCATTGGTATCGTTACTACAAGTGTATAAGTTAAAAGAGAGAGAGATGTTTATTACCATCTCCAAAGGAACCCATTGTCAAAGGCTTTGAAATAATCTTGCTGGTGAACTCTGTAATGTCCTTCAACGTAAGTTCGTCTACTGCCTTCAAGAACTGCTCAACTGGTTTCCTGCAATGATTTAATAAATGCCCAAGAAGATGGAAACTATATGTTGAGACTGAGTTAACTTTTAACGTTTGTTTAATGAGATTTTTGGTGTGTACCTCTCTCCGTATGTAAGTATCTGCCTGCCAATGTCTTCTGCTGCAATCATCTACATACCACACAACATTAAACTCGTTAGTGTAACATTTAATCTTTAGAAATCAAACAAACAACACAGGCAAATGAGATACCCGAGATTCCAAATTCATCAGAACTGCAGATTTTGTGGCTGCCTTGGCGCGATCTAGATGCTTCTGGTTAACTGTCCAACCATATAAACACAAGGCAAAATGTTTCATACATGTAAAGAATTGTTTCGACTTTAAAAGTAAAAAGGATGAAACAAACTGCAAACCTTTTCCTCCTGCTACATCTTTCAGTTCTTTAGCTGCTAATTCAATTGCTTTTGCAGCAAACTCAGGACTCTGCAATTACGGATGTAAATCATATCACTACATATTTACCAGAATACATATCAAGCAAAGACGTTGTCAGCTAACAAGAACTGGACAAAGAGCTTAATAACCCCACAGAATCCATATTTCTTAAGCATTTTAATAATACAACCAAATGGGTATTCCTTGAATACAAATCTATCATATATGGGAAAGGTGTATATACTAAATACAAGGAAAGGCATACCAAACAACATTAGGATCTTGATGAACTTACCGAGCAACCATAGATTCCAAACAGTCCGGTGTTGTCAAAGATGCTAGTGAATGCCGTGCATGACTGAACTTGCTGATATTCGTTCAGAATACGGAGATCTGTAACCAGACATTGAAACTTGTATCACTATTAGCAGTGCTCGAGAATGTTTCATGCTATAATTCAATAAACGCAAAAACATGTATAGCTCAACAAACTTTTTTGACTTACAGAGCCATGAATGCATTCCTTTTCCAGGGCCTCCAGCTGAGAATGAGCCACCTCCTCCCATAAGCATCTAATAGCAATTAGATTTAAATTATATGGACGCTTCGTTAATAAATGGAATTTAACTGAAACAAGTGAAAATATTAGCACAAGCAAATATTAAAATACTCAATTTAGACACCTGGAGAACAGAGGCGATGAGTGCATCTTTCTCGTTCTTCCAGCCAGGAACTTCAAAGGCAAGCGCAAAGTGTGTAGCCTGAAAATGAAAGAACAAAATCTCAATTAGAATTGTGAAACAAAAACACAAATGACAGCAAATTTGTCACGATTACCTCTCCACCAGTATGTTGGCGAAAATCTCCACCAGTATACTGAGATTTTGGCTCAGCTTGGCGTGGTACATTAGGAAGGTCAGAAGTTAATGGCTCAACAACTTTTAAAAGATCCTCGTGTTCAACTCCACTTGCCGCCACCACCATACGTGCAGCAGTGAAATTCTCCTGTAATTCCCAGATCAAATGAGTAAATAAAACAAAAATGATGAAACCATATTAAGTAAACCAATGTAATCACAGAAATGTAGATGGTTCTCAAAAGCTGATGCGGCCTTACAGTCATAAACTCCTCCAAGAGTTCCCCATTCAATCTGTGCAAAGCAGACTCAGGTGCGTACAGAGGATTACCCAATGCACCGGAATAACCAGCAGAATGAACAGCCTCCATGAGGAATCCCATAGGGTTCTTCGCAAGTTCTGCTATCTCTACCTTCATCTTACGTAGCTGCAGAATCAACACACAGCAATAAGCCACACAAATATTTTCCACAAGAGTTATCAAAATAACAAGAAAGTGAAAACAGAGAGAGGTACCTCTTCATTGACTTCCCAATCCAAGAAAGCAGGGTTCCTGACACTGTCAATAAGAACTTCAACCATTTCAGGTACATATGTTTTAAGAGCATCAATAGTGTAACTCATTTGCTCCCGAGACGCAGATGCTGATGTGTTGCCTCCAATAGCTTCTATTTCCCTGACAAGACGTAGATGGCTCCTATTTGTCGTGCTCTTGAAAGCCATCCTTTCAAGCAAATGCGTTGCTCCATGGAAATAAGGAGCCTCATAGATAGAACCACAATCAACATACAACCCAATCGAAGCTGCCGGATTCTAACCACCAATAAAAACACAAACATTAATAACTTTCTTTCAGGTCATTTCTCGCATTCTTCTAGATTTGTCAGAACAAAATCAAACATAAACTTTGGATAATAACTCTGTTCAGACCACTTCTCTTTGGATAATAACTTTGTTCAGGCCATTTCAATAGATTCATCAGAACAAAATCGAGCATAAACTTTGAATAATAACTTTGTCCAGGCCATTTCACTAATTTTTCAGAACAAAATCAAGCATAAACTTCATGCTATTTCTCGCATTTTCATAGATTTTTTTCAGAATAAAATCAAAACTTACGGGAGACATCTCTGAGGCGATTTTAAGACCATTTGCAAGAGTAGTGATCTTGAGTTTGCTTGGCTCGACGCGGTCAGCAAGTGGTGGAGGAAGAGATACGCCTTGTAGTGGCATGTCCAGTGAAGTAAGGGAACCAGAGGATCCACCAGTCAACCAGCCCAAGAAACCTTGAGAAGAAGAACTCGTAGCAACAGCACTAGAACTTGCATAACGCGCCGGTCCCAAACCTCGGCTAAGAGATCCCTACAAAAACAAGAAATATGATATGTGTGAACCAGACTCTATACGTGTGAACCAGAAACCAATAACCAAATATAAATAACCAGACTACATTAGACTCAAACAGAGAGTAAACCAAGTAGTCTAATAATCTCAATCAACAAGTCGCATATTCACAAATCATGATCCACTGATTAAGGCAAATGTCATTTCTATCAATCGAAGATTCGATTGACTTCAGAAACTACGAATCAAGAACATCACTCGTATAAGATCATCAATCAATTGGAAAATTGTTTAATCGCATATTGAGGCAAAACTCATTTTCTCTTAATCGGAGAAGCTACGAAACGAAAACTATCAAAGAAGAGATCAATTCGTAAACCTAACAAGTAATAACAGGTGCCTATCAACAATCCGAATCCAGATCTATAAGAGTTCAGTCCCTAATCGAACGTTCCAGAACCTACAATCAATGATGAATGAAAGGATTAGGAATCGACCTTGAGAGCCCTGGCTCGTGAAGCTGCCGTGCGATACATGGCGAGTGTGGAAACTCTAAATCGGAGAAAAAGAGTTATCGAGTCGACGATGATGAATGAGTTTGAGAGGTGAGAGAGACGGAGAATAATAATAATCGCAGTAGGTTTTTTTTTAGTTTTTATCATAAAAATAATTATCAAGAACAAAAATGACAAATTTAATATTTTTTTTTTTCAATTTTAAACTTCACCTCCAAAACCCTACCCATAACTCTAAACCCTAAATCTAGATTAGTTAACCCAAATGGTATAAATGTATATTAGTCATTTTGTTAACCCTTGGATTAACTAATTTAGTGGGGGTTATTGGTTCTTGCATTTTAATGGATTTGGAAATCTAAACTAAATCAAGTGTTATTGGTTCTATGATTTTAAAATTCATATTGAAATCATGTGTTATTGGTTTCATGATTTATAAATTCTAATTTAAATCAGGTGTTATTCAATCATCTGGATTTACTAATGAATTTGATTTTATAATGGATTTACATGAATTTCTTTGTTAAAAATACAAAGACTCAAATTCGAGGGAAAACCTCCGGATTTGTAAATACAAATTAAAATTTATATGTTAGATTTAAAAATCAATATATTTTACATTGATTCGTAAATAATATATAGATTTCTAAATAATCTAAAGTACATGAACCAATAATGCCTCCTTAGACTTAGGGTTTAGAGTTATGGGGTGGGTTTTGGAGGTGAAGTTTAAAATTGAAAAAAAATAAAATAAAAATTAATTTTTTGAAAATAAAAAAAGATTAGATTTGTCATTTTTGTTTTTGAGGGTTATTTTTGTGACAAAATTTTTTTATGGTTATAGGTATTTTTTTCTTTTTTTAATTGTTTAATTATTGGATACGTGCTCTGCGATTGTTTAACATTAGGCCCATTAAATGTAATAAATCTGGCCCAGTCTTAGTATTGTATGAATAAAACTATAAAAGCATGAGCCTGGACACTTATATGTGTCTCGACCCATTCAATATAACCCATGAACAGAAACGTCATCTTTTCTCGGACATGTTTGGGCGTTCGGATACCCATCTCGTTCAGATCCGGTGTTTCAGATTTTTGGATATCTCAGTTTATAAATTTAATACCCGTTTTGGATAATTTTACAAATCAGGTAGACTTCGAATATTAATAAATTTTTAGATTTGGGTATTAGGGAAATAACCGAAGCCTTTTACCTAGTTTAACATGCTTTCTCCTTTAGTTCTGGTCTGTGAAGATTTAAAACAATTTTTATAAAATATGGTGCTATACGATAGTCAAACGTAATATTTTTCAGTTATACAGTATTTTATACGGATTTATATAATTTTGATGTATAACAGCGTTTAAGCAGACATTATGCGAACTATGCGGACGTCTAGACGGATTTTAAGTATTAATTTTCAAAAAATAATTATTAATATTATTATATGTTTTATTAATCCTATTATTTATATTACTTTTACTTATCTCACATATTTATATGATTGTAGATATTAGTTTAATTGTTTGCAAAATCATTTTAAATTCATCAGTTTTATATATTTAAAATGTTTTAAATTTTTATAATTTGAAATTATTTATATATGTAAAACTATATACTTATACATACAAATTTCATTAAAATATATTTTATGTTCAATTTTTAAAAATTAATATATATATATATATATTAAGATTATACTTATATTTTATATAAAAGTGTATATCTGTATATGTTCCGTTTAGTCGTCCGCATATACAAGTAGGAGCTATACGTTTAACTGCCACGTAATGAGCGCCTAGCGCGTTTTAGAACACTGATTTAAAATATTTTGACATGAAACTTTGCAGGTTCTTAAATGTGCCAAGAAAAAGTGAGGTGAAAGATACCCAAACAAACAACAAACTCAGAGTTAATAACACATATAGCCAACAATAAATTAATCATAATTCAAGCACTCATTCATTCTCTTAGGTTTTTACTGTTTGCATTAAAAATATTGATTTTAACTTTTTCATATTTTTATTATTATATTTTACTCAATATTTCTTCCTCCTAATTACTCTGTCATATTCCTCTAGTTAATTCTAATCTAAATTACTCTCAGTTACTCTGAGCTAACCAATCACACTCTTAATATCCTACATCTAGGCGAGGAAAGTAAAGTACGCAACAAATAGTTACATGTGTTTAGGAAAAACGTGTAGGAAGCTTTGGATCAATTCAGACCAGTTCTTGAAGATAATATATAGATGGAGAGCATAAACACATTAGTTCTATAAAACCAGAAGCTAATTAGATAAAAGGTTGAAAATGGCAGACACTATTCTAACTCAGGACATTGAGCAGTACCTATACCACTAGGCTAAGAAAAGTTTTGAAACTTACCACTCAAAACAATTTGATAATATCGAGGGATGGTGATGTATCATGGTTTTTGTGAGTTGAGTTTTTTAACCAAGATATAAGTTTTTATTTAGAGTTTTTATATTATGTTTCAAATCAATCTCGAGTTTTTGCAACTTTAGATGCATTTTGGACAAGTTTGGAAATTCTAGAGCAAATGGAAGTTTGAATAGAATGAGATATAGACATGGGCATTTAGATACCTTTTTGTGTATGTATACAATTCACTCGAGTATCGGGTTTCCGAGTTTAAAAAAAATGATCATTCATGTATTAATAAAACCCGAGTCGGGTTCCAGGCGTGCCCTCCCGGATCCATGTGAGTTTGGACTTCAACCAAAGTAACCAAACTACTCGATTAGACTCAAATATTTTATATCTAAACTATTCAAACTTTTATAAAATGCTCAATATATTTTGTTTGAATTGGTTATTTTTTGTCCAAAAGTAACTATGACTACAATGTTATTTGTGTATTTTGTATCCAAAATATCCATTTCTATCAACAAATACCCAAAGTAACTAATATATTTGATTTATATTTTTAGTTTTAGGTATTAAGATTAATATATGCATAATTATAAATAATATTTTTAAAATATTTATATGTTTGAATATGTTCGGATACTCATTCGGTTCTCGGCGCATGTCTGTTTTGGTTTTTTGGGTTTTGAAAATGACTATTTTGAATATTTAGACAGGACCCGATCGGGTTGGATACCTTGATTTCTGAGTCGGTTCCAAGTTAATTCTATTTCTTCCGGTCTATTTAATATCATATCTTTTGTTTTTGAATATATATAAATCAAATAGCTTTTCCTCATTTTTTTTTTTCATTTTCTCCATTTTTATTACTAAATATCCAAAATTGATACAAAGATCTTACTAAATTTCTAAGACTTTTACTTTTACTTCTAAATTCCACCAAATCACTCAAACATCTTCAAAAGCCACCTAAAAGCCACCAATACGAAAAAAACTCAAGAATCCAATACACCCACTAAAGGATTTAGTGCATACAAAAATAACTGGGTGTATTGGACTCTAAGTGTTTTTTTGGTATCAGCGACCGACCGTCTATGAGTCTTGAAATGGAAGAAGTAGAGACGTGGATCGATGTGAAATAAATTGATAATTTAAAGAACAATTTATTTGAGAAATATGTTGCGGAACAAAAGTAAAAGAAAAAGAAGAAACAGATTTCAAGTAATTGGAATCCCTCCCTGATTTGGCCACCGGACACCAGAGAGAACAATGGGGGCAAAAAAATTCTTAAATAAAAAATAAGATGAAAATAAAGATAGACAAAGAGCTTCAAAAGATTCCTTTTGTTACCATACGACTAGGCATGAGCATTTTAAGTATTGTTTCGGTTCGGACCAGATATTTTTGGTCAGGTAATTTGGATAAGTGGTTGAAAATACATCTATAAAACGATAAATTTTCAGTTGGAATCTTTTCGGATATTTTTGGGTTCAAGTCAATTCGAATAGTAAAACTATGAATCGTATAATAACCCAAAATTAGGATTTCGTTTGGTTCTGATTCGTTCAGTTATATTAGACAATTCAAATAAAGTATTGGTTTTATTGGGTAAACTATCAAATAACTAGGATAATTCAAATAAAAATCTCGAATAAATAAAATTAATTTAAATATTAGGCTAAAAATATTTGAATTCTCTAGATTTATATATATCTTCGATTTTGGTTCGGATATTCAAATACAAAAATATAGGATTTTCGGTTATTTCTATTCAATTTCAGTTCAGATTTTTGGTTCAAGTTTTTCGGCAAGACCTACAAGGACAACAAAAAGACAAACTCAAAGTTAATAAAGATTTACATTTTTTCCTCATCAACTCACAAACTAATACTATATTTTTGATTAAATAAATTTTAAAGGATTTAGGCATTTAGCAAAATGTTAGAATTATTTATTATTGGTATAAGAGATTTTTACAATTATAGTAAAATTATTTGTTAATGGTTTAATACTTTTAAATATCACTCAAAATCCATTGTATTAAAAATTGTATTTTCATTAATTTTAATTTTTCATTAAACTCCCTTGTTATTGAACCTCAAATTTTGTTAGTTATATTCATAAAACCCAACTTTAGAATGGAAAATTGTCAAAAATACCACTTTTCTTGTAACACTTTTCAAAAATACCTTAATCACTTTTATCCTTGTTTTTAAGAGGAAAAACACACTTATAACCATTTGGTTAATTAATCTAAGGTGGTGTTATTCAATGATGTATTTTAATAGAGTTCAAATCCAAACACAATCCACTGTTATTCGAACAATGATTATAAATTCTATTTTAAAATTTAGTGTTATTTAATGAATGATTTAAATTTTGTTTTTAAAATCTAGTGTTATTCAATTTTTAAGGATTTTAAAATTCTTTGTATTTTGGATTGATTTCAAATCATTTCTTGTGGAGTCTCATGAATAAATAATTGAACTCAAAATCCAATGTATACTGCAGAGATTTTAGAATCCATCAAGTTATTCAATAAGTGATTTAAAATCAATTAGTAATATTTTATAATCTATCAGATTTTATAATTTTAAGATAGTTTAACTTGATGGATTCTAAAATCTCTGCAATATACATTGAATTTTAAGTGGATTTTAAGTTCAGTTATTTATTCATGAGATTTCATAAGAAATGATTTGAAATCAATCCAAAATACAAAGAATTTTAAAATCTTTAAAAATTGAATAACACTGAATTTTAAAAACAGAATTTAAATCATTTATTGAATAACACTAGATTTTAAAATAAAATTTATAATCATGGTTCGAATAACACTGGATTGTGTTTAGATTTGAGCTCTATTAAAATACATCATTGAATAACATCACCTTAGGGTTTAGAGTTAAGGGTTGGTGTAGGGTGGGAGTATAATTTAGGAATATAAAATTTTGAATTTTAATTAATTTTAAAAATGACTCTTAAAAAGTGGTATTTTTTAAAATGTCTCTTTAATGAAAGTAAAAATGAAAAGTGGTACAACAAAAATGGTAAACTTGAAATTCCCCCCTTTAGAATTGCTATGTATATTTGTAAGATGTTTAAAACAATTCTCATATGAAATAAGATCATGGTTAACTTTGATAAAAAAAAATCAGCAAAAATTGGTAAGAATTTATCAAAGTCTTCGTTTAAGCTATGTAACTTCAAAAATCTCTTAGCTTTTAAAATCTTCAAAGTCAACACAAATTATGTTTCCAACAACTCACCACTATAATAATAATTAAATGGATATCCGCAGTTTCGTGGATGTGAATATTTTATTAAATGAAATATGTTATGTTTTTGTAAATTCAAAATATATTATTATGAAATTAATTATAATTTAATTTTTATATACTTCTGTAAACATTTTATATTTCTTTAAATTAATTATTTTAATTTTGTAAATGATAGAAATTATTTAATGGGGAATTTTCAAAAATACTACTTTCCTTGTACCACTTTTCATTTTTACTTTCATTAAAGAGACATTTTCAAAAATACCACATTTTTAAAGAATAAATTTTTTAAAAATTAATTAGAATCCTAAATTTTAAATTCCTAAACCCTACCCCCACCCTACACCACCCCTTAACTCTAAATCCTAAGTCTTAGATTAATTAACCCAAAGGTTATAAGTGTGCTTTTCCCTCTTTAAAAATAAGGGTAAAAGTGATTAAGGTATTTTTGAAAAGTGGTACAAGGAAAATGGTATTTTTGGCAATTTCCCTTATTTAATTCTATTATTAATGGATTATTTTTCTTATTTTAAATATACATAATTTTCAAGGGAATATTTTTAATAGACATATATAGACAGAAATTTTTTTTTGTCTATGTATTATTTTGTTTAAATAAAGAAGAGAAACAATATTCCTTGAAGTTGAAAAATCTATATTTTGAAATTTCAAAGAGAAACAATATTTTTAATAAAAATTGTTTAAACTGAATTTTGGTTTGATTAACCGGTTTAAACTATTTGGTTAATAAAAAACCTATTAAAACCATGGTTTATGGGTAATTAAATTTCGAAGTAACGGTTCGGGGATAAATACATTCGAAATTGTTAATTCGTGAAGAAATAAGTTTATAACTTTCAAATCATGAAAATTTGATACTATGTCATAATTTAGTGGAGATCTGATGCTATTTGATACAATTTTACCTCATTTCATATTTATATTTTGTAAAAATCTATTGATCTTGTTGTTTCATGTAAAACTTTGTAGCTCTCGTGACAAGTCTGCATTGAAGGTTGTTCTACAAGAAACGCTGCACCCACTCTTTGTGGACATCGATGTTATACAGATTGCATGAGAGGTAATGATTATGATAAAGAGTACTAAACCTCCTCAAGTTTATGGTTAAGTCTTATCTCTATTTCACTTATTTAATCAGATAATACGACACACACTAGTCACTCCTAAATTATAGGATCCAACCAATATATTCTCTTCCATTATCTTTATAGCCTTATATTGTTTTGTGTTTAACGTTGATTTCTATTCCAACTTTCATGATTGATTTCGGTTGCAGCAAGAGGTGGTTCATCCATTTTGGACATGAAGTGTCCAACATATAATTGTCAACGCAACATAGGAATTTCTGTCACAGAATCTGTCGCATCTCGTGAAGACGTTGCAATATTCATGAGATTTGCACAAATTTCATATGCTGATGACAACTGCACTAATGGTGTCCGGCTCCTAATTTTAACTATGCAATTGCACAAAGAGGAGATGAAGAGACTCACATGGAATGTTTTAAGCCCTCTTGATGAAACTATTATTTTATCAATTTTTTGCCAAACTTTTAATTTTGATACAATTTTATCTCCTTTCATATTTATATTTTGTAAAAATCTGTTGATCTTGTTGTTTCATGTAAAACTTTGTAGCTCTCGTGGCAAGTCTGCATTGAAGGTTGCTCTACAAGAAACGCTGCACCCACTCTTTGTGGACATCGATGTTATACAGATTGCATGAGAGGTAATGATTATGATAAAGAGTACTAAACCTCCTCAAGTTTATGGTTAAGTCTTATCTCTATTTCACTTATTTAATCAGATAATACGACATACACTAGTCACTCCTAAATTATAGGATCCAACCAATATATTCTCTTCCATTATCTTTATAGCCTTATATTGTTTTGTGTTTAACGTTGATTTCTATTCCAACTTTCATGATTGATTTCGGTTGCAGCAAGAGGTGGTTCATCCATTTTGGACATGAAGTGTCCAACATATAATTGTCAACGCAACATAGGAATTTCTGTCACAGAATCTGTCGCATCTCGTGAAGACGTTGCAATATTCATGAGATTTGCACAAATTTCATATGCTGATGACAACTGCACTAATGGTGTCCGGCTCCTAATTTTAACTATGCAATTGCACAAAGAGGAGATGAAGAGACTCACATGGAATGTTTTAAGCTCTCTTGATGAAACTATTATTTTATCAATTTTTTGCCAAACTTTTAATTTTGATACAATTTTATCTCCTTTCATATTTATATTTTGTAAAAATCTGTTGATCTTGTTGTTTCATGTAAAACTTTGTAGCTCTCGTGGCAAGTCTGCATTGAAGGTTGCTCTACAAGAAACGCTGCACCCACTCTTTGTGGACATCGATGTTATACAGATTGCATGAAAGGTAATGATTATGATAAAGAGTACTAAACCTCCTCAAGCTTATGGTCAAGTCTTATCTCTATTTCACTTATTTAATCAGATAATACGACATACACTAGTTACTCCTATATTATAGGATCCAACCAATATATTCTCTTCAATTATCTTTATAGCCTTACTTTGTTTTGTGTTTAATGTTCATTTCTATTCCAACTTTCAAGATTGATTTCAGTTGCAGCAAGAGGTGGTTCATCCATTTTGGACATGAAGTGTCCATCATATAATTGTCAACGCAACATAGGACTTTTTGTCACAGAATATGTCGAATCTCGTGAAGACGTTGCAATATTCTAAAGATTTGCACAAGTTTCATATGTTGATGACAACTGCACTAATGGTGTCTGGCTCCTAATTGTAACTATGCAATTGCACAAAGAGGATATGAAGAGACTCACATGGAATGTTTTAAGCCCTCTTGATGAAAATATTTATTTTATCAATTTTTTGTCAAATTTTAAAATTTGATACAGTTTTATCTCCTTTCATATTTATATTTTGTAAAAATCTGTTGATCTTGTTGTTTCATGTAAAACTTTGTAGCTCTCGTGGCAAGTCTGCATTGAAGGTTGCTCTACAAGAAACGCTGCACCCACTCTTTGTGGACATCGATGTTATACAGATTGCATGAAAGGTAATGATTATGATAAAGAGTACTAAACCTCCTCAAGCTTATGGTCAAGTCTTATCTCTATTTCACTTATTTAATCAGATAATACGACATACACTAGTTACTCCTATATTATAGGATCCAACCAATATATTCTCTTCAATTATCTTTATAGCCTTACTTTGTTTTGTGTTTAATGTTCATTTCTATTCCAACTTTCAGGATTGATTTCAGTTGCAGCAAGAGGTGGTTCATCCATTTTGGACATGAAGTGTCCATCATATAATTGTCAACGCAACATAGGACTTTTTGTCACAGAATATGTCGAATCTCGTGAAGACGTTGCAATATTCTAAAGATTTGCACAAGATTCATATGTTGATGACAACTGCACTAATGGTGTCTGGCTCCTAATTGTAACTATGCAATTGCACAAAGAGGATATGAAGAGACTCACATGGAATGTTTTAAGCCCTCTTGATGAAAATATTTATTTTATCAATTTTTTGTCAAATTTTAAATTTTGATACAGTTTTATCTCCTTTCATATTTATATTTTGTAAAAATCTGTTGATCTTGTTGTTTCATGTAAAACTTTGTAGCTCTCGTGGCAAGTCTGCATTGAAGGTTGCTCTACAAGAAACGCTGCACCCACTCTTTGTGGACATCGATGTTATACAGATTGCATGAAAGGTAATGATTATGATAAAGAGTACTAAACCTCCTCAAGCTTATGGTCAAGTCTTATCTCTATTTCACTTATTTAATCAGATAATACGACATACACTAGTTACTCCTAGATTATAGGATCCAACCAATATATTCTCTTCAATTATCTTTATAGTCTTACTTTGTTTTGTGTTTAACGTTCATTTCTATTCCAACTTTCAGGATTGATTTCAGTTGCAGCAAGAGGTGGTTCATCCATTTTGGACATGAAGTGTCCATCATATAATTGTCAACGCAACATAGGACTTTTTGTCACAGAATATGTCGCATCTCGTGAAGACGTTGCAATATTCTAAAGATTTGCACAAGTTTCATATGTTGATGACAACTGCAATATCAAATGGTTTTCGGCTCCTAACTATAACTATGCAATTGCATAAAGAGGAGATGAATAGACTGACATGGAATGCTTTAAACTTCAACGTTTCTGTTGGAAGGTAAATTAAAATGTTCCTCTTAATTAGTTTTACTTGCTTTCTAATCTTTAGAATTTTCTTGTTGCAATGCTTAAACACATCACATTCACCTGTGGAATGTTCAATGGTTGTGAGATTGGAAGAATCTTCAGAGACTATTGACTGGTATTTTATGAAACTTGTTGTATTTCCTTGATTTACAATACTCGATTACATTTCATTATATAACCTCCTAAGTATCATCAAGCTACTAAATCTTAACAACAAAATTTTAGATATTTGAAAAGATAATTAATCCTTATTCGTTCAAATTAAAACACATAAGACCTTTTTTGTCTGCAGGAAAAGCTTAAACGTGAAGAAATGCCCTTAGTGTTTCATCCCCATTCAATTGTTTGAGGGTTGTCCACACATGACATGCATTTGCATGTTTGAGTTCTGTTAGTAAGAAATTTATATATTTGTAAGTTTGACTCCCTACATTTCTTTTTTCACTATATTCTTGCATTCATTTAGGACTTGCTTAAGTCCATGGACTTGTGACCATGCAGAATTGCCTTGCGAGCCTACTAGATCCTCTTTATCGTCTAGAGAATCAGATGACAATTCTGAACCTGCTTTGTCATCTGACGCTGAAATTTACTTCAAAAGCCTATTTGCTATTCGTGACCAAGTAACTAAATTCACATAAGTATATTGTGATGTTGTTTATTGACATATTATGAAACTTATGTATTATTGTTGTTTTCAGTACTTGGCTACAACATTAAGTGACAGCAAAAAGTTTTACTTTGGCTATAGCATAGCAATCAAGTTAGCTTGGTTTGAGGTACTTCACTTTATTAGTTTTAAATAAATATTGTGAACAGCTTGCTAACACAAACTCTATCCTATCAGATTCATAGGTGAATGTCTACCTTAGAGCTCTAAAGGTATTTTGTTGCATGTCTAAGTATTGATTATTGAACAAATATGTTGCTTATTGGCTCCAGAAGAATCGAAGCTTGTCACATAACTTGGTGAGTGAAGAAGATGTATCTCTGTGGAAAAATGAGAAGGGAAAATATAAGAGGGCATTCTCAACTCGAGGAACATGGAATGTGATTCGAGAAAATTATCTGAGATGTAGTTTGTATCCTGCTGTTTGGTTTAAATATGCAACACCGAGATATTCCTTTATATTCTGGACGACAATGCATAGGAGATTATCAACAGGGGACATAATGAGAGAATGGAATATGAATGTTGACGCATCTTGTGTTCTTTGCCAGGGCCAGTTGGAGACTATGAGTCATCTCTTTTTTGAATGTTCTTATTCGGCACATATCTGGGATACACTGATGAGGGAAGTGATGATGGACCAGTATACAATTGTTTGAGAGAGTCTTGTTAGACTAGTCTCTGACAATTCAAGTAACAGACTTCACCTTTTCATCATGACATATGTGCTTCGATCCACTGTCCATACTATTTGGAGGGAGAGGAATCTTCGAAGGCACCGGAAACATTCTTCCCCGAGTATGCTTTTGGTAAAAAGAATTGATAAAGACATGAGGAACAAGCTTACTATCATTGAGAGGAGAGGTGATAAAGATTTTGAGGAAGGAATGGCTACTTGGTTTAGTACAAGATTGAGCTAATATGAGAGTTTTTGGGAAAGATTGATCATTTTTATATCAGCTTTTAAATTTCAAAACAGTAAACACATGATGTAATAAAGTCTTTTTTGAATTAAATTTAACATTCAATTCAAAAAAAAAAAAAAGAAGCTGGTCACATAACAAGGTAGAAAGTAGAACCCTTCCGCTTCAGTCAAATTAGCTTATAATCATGTCTAGAAAAGTGAAAAACGCTTAGGCTCGTCCATCCCTAAGATGACAAAAGTGGTCAGTAAAATGAACTAGAGCTTAAGATCCTGAATGTTGAACTGGAAGTCTTAACTTCCGGGTAAGAAAGCGACAGAGCGACTGTTATTTTTTCTTTCGTTTTGAATGGCTTGAGAGGTCAAGCCCTGACGAAGCTATTTGTATTTGCATTCGAAGAGAGTCTCAGTTTCGTCATTTGCTTATGTGGACTACTAAACTACTAAGGAATTTAGTAGTAGTCTAGTAGTTGAAAGGCGCTTTATTTGACATATACATGCAGTTTTTTTTTGATTAATTAAGATTATGACAAAATCATTTATATATATACTAGCCGTAAAACCATACTAAATTAATTACACTACAATTTTCATCTAAGTTTCTGTTTGTACCACCAATAACATTAGACTTTGTTGTTCGGGTGTCCAATTGGGTTTGGTTTGCATTCAATATCGGTTATTTCTTGGATATGAAATTTAGCCACTTTATATTCTTAAAGTTTGATTTTGATTTAGCTCAAGTTCCTTGGGGATTCGGTTTCGATGTGGTAACACATTTTCAAACCCGGTCAAACCCATTTTAAATTCAAATTGTAACCCAAATGTTTGTTTTTGATTCAAAAGAACACACTTAAGTTCACAAATTGGCAAGTTTAAACAATTTGCACTAAGAAAAGCTTGGTGAGATTATGTAGAAGTGGTTAAGAAAATATTTTGTTAATAAGTTAAAATAGCAACAAAAACTGTAGACTTAAAACATTAGTTAAAATTCCAATATATTTTTTTCAAAAGCAAACTTATTAATAATCAAATTTCAAATGTAATTCTCAAACACACAAAAAAAATATTTGACCAAATACAAAATATAAATTAAATTAAATATTTGATTTATTTATTCATGTAATGATATTTATTTAGATACTCATTGGTATCTTTGAGTATTTGCGGGTTTTTATCGGGATCAAGTTAAATTTTAGTATACTTTTTGGGTTTTTGATTTTTTTTTTGATTTTTTCGGATAACTTTTTGATTTTTTTTTTGAACCCAAAACCTAGAATTCTTTAGAATAAGATCTATTCGAGCATTTATGTCTGACTCAGTTTGGTTTGGATATATATTTTTGAGTCTGTTTGTTATGGATTTTTAGATTTGGTTTTTGGTCCACCTCAAATAATTTCTTTGAATTAAAACCAGATATTTACCAAACTAAACACGTTTATTTTTACATGATTTTTTTTTACATAATCCAAATTATTTCTTAGATATCTGTAAAAGAAAACTGAAATTAACTAATTACAAAGCTGAAGGCAGGCAAATCACCGCATATACGCTCCAAAGACGAGTTGGGCGCAATGCCAAGTGAACAACACCACAATTATGATCAATCTCATAGAGGCAAAAAAACTACACTGCAGAAAAATGCACAATTAAAATAAGGAAAATTGACAAGGATAACCATAAAAATATATTAGGGAACTAACCATATAGTTAACATATGCAATACACTTTTATGTTTATTACTATATCTACCCCTAAATAATCTCAACCTCTGATTCATTTTTATTTTTTTTCTTTTTCTTTTTTTTCTTCTCTTTACTTTTTCCCCCTCTCATTTTATTTGATTTATATTTTATTTATCAGTATAATTTAGCCAAATAATAATATCAGAATAAATTCTAAATATTCTTTTACATATACTGTATTTTATTCTTTATTTTGTATACAATATCACATATTTAAAATCTTTCTCTAAGTTTTTTTCTCATCAAAAAGCTGTTATATTATTCAATCTGAATCCTTGCAAATTTAAGCGTACTTTGAATTTTGGAGCAAATGAAAACATGACTAGGATGAGATATAGGCATGCGCCTTTGGGTACCTTTTCAAGTATGAATATGATCCATTTGGTAACAGGTTTTCAGATTTTAAAAAATGGTCATTCATGTATTACAGAAAAACGATCCGGGTTCCAGGCGGGCCCTCCCAAATCCGTGTCGATTCATGTTTTAACTTTTAACCGAAATAACATTACTACTCAATTCAACTCAGGTCTTTTATATCTTTTTTGTCAACCTTTTTCATTAAAGCCTAAACAGGCAATGAAATTTACAATGCAACATCAAGCCCAAATCAAAGTTACACAAAGTAACATATTTAGTTTGTAAGTGGAATACACGTGTAACTATAAGGTAGAGTTTCCAGAGATTTCACTAACTATATGACATCAGCATTATCACATCATGACGTAAAAACACCATTGTTCATCATCTTCTCCCCTACGACACCGTGGGTGCTTGTAGACGTCATGTTACCAAGGTAGTGAATCTGAAGCTCTTCCTTGCTCATTGTCGCATCGCTTAAAGAACCTTTGCATTTAAACCCATAAGATTGAGGAGATCTGAACTAAAACCCCAATGAAAATAAAATTCAGATTAGCCGGACTTTGAGTATTCGTTAAATCTCCGTCAAAACACGACCAGAGCTTTAAGTCTTCATACTCTAATCCAAACAAATCGCATCACCTTGAATCTTCTCGCATGGAAGACCTGCACTCGAAATCGTCATAACTGATAAGTGAGGATTTACTATCTCATGAGAAAAGAGTCAAGCTCCGGAGAAAGCTAAGATCCGTTTAATCTATTGGGGATTGTCCCAACTAGAAGCAAATCGAAAGGGACATGAAGAACAAGCAAAGGTTGGGAATGTTGACCGGTTGATAAGAAAAAGAAACCGAACAGAGTCAGAGCTAAGATCCGCACAAGGCGGAAGAACAAACCGGATTTAATACCGGAAACAGACTCCTAACTAACCACACCAAAAAGAAACAGAGAAAGATAATTACAAGGCACAACGCCGGAGCAAGGCTCGACGTTGGCCGGAAACTGCGATGATAAAATGAGAGACTTTCAGAGCAAGTGAGAGAAGAGAGAGAAACTTTTTTCCAGGTCTTTTATATCTAAACTACTCAAACTAATGATCTTCTACATATTTATTCTTATATATGTTGGAAATGATTTGTATAGGTATATTTTAAATATTTCAATTGCAAAATATATTTAAGTCTCGTGTTTTAATATTCTGTGATGCATTAAATATATTTTAAAGATTATGATTACGAATACGAATTGGCTCCTATCTAAACTATTAAAACAGAAGTACAAATAAAACTTGACCCTAAGTTTTCCTCAATAATTACAATCTAATGCCATCAGCTTTAAAATTACCGTTTAAATTCTTTCCTAAACCATCCTAAATAAATTGACGTCACTTATATATCATTTAATAACAATCGAAAAACAGCTTAACTGAATTGGCACACTCAACCAGAAATCACGTGTTTCTTAACCAACTATAAACCGGTTTTAGTTGGTTTGCCATATCAAACTCAATCTATCAAAAATGCGGTTGACGACTATATAAACTAATACTATAAAATATATAACATAAAATTAACGAAAATGAACTCATACAAGAATTCATCACAAATCAAGCATGTAATTATCTACTCGAATATCCTACGAAAGTAAAATGTTCACTTTTATACATTATGCTGTCAACATCTATAATAAACCAAGTCTGTAAACCAAAGACATAAATTTAATATTATCATCAAAAATAAAAAAGGAACTGTTTATCATGTAAATAATGTTTTGAAGTATACCACTAAATCAATTACTTGTTTTTGTTACAGTTGTGAATTTGCTTCCATTTTCTGTAAAAGAGATTTCATACCAGTTACCATTACAATCGTATGATTTGTATAAAACACAAAATATATTTAGAATACTACAATGTTATATTCAACAGATATTTTTGATGCACACAAACTAAATCAATAATTTTGCAGAATCCTAAAATCAATGACATTCCAAATACAGCTCCTATTTTTAAGCGATTACGTTAACGAAAATGATATCAATCTCACTAACACAATCTGCATATTCTGTATATTCTGTTTTCAAAACGTGTAAAACACATTTTACTAAATATACGAATATACCTTTTAAAAAAACTACATCCTTATTGTATGTCTTAGTATTGTTACAAATCTTATCTATTTTTAAGTGAAAAACTATTAGAAGAAAAGTAAAATCCGAGGAGGAGTCATGACTCTGTCAAACAAAAATGGCGACCGTTGTGTATCGATTTCACCCTTGCATATTTTACCTAGCAGAAGATGGTACCGGCCAAAGACAAAGAAATTCGAAGATAAATCTTCTTCAACCGTATGGATTTTGGAGGTCTCTGTAGAAGAGAGTTTGAAAACCATTCCCAAGCCAAAACATTATAGTACTGGAAATTGGAAATCTTCATCTGCTAAGGTATTACACTTAAATTTTTTGGACACAATAGTTTCACCCTTGCGTATTTTACCTAACAGTGTCGTTCTCAGAAGGGGCTGGCAAAAAATCCCAAAAATTCTGCCCCAACAGAAGCAATCAATGCACCAAAACAGGAGAAGGTCTTGGTTTCTTCAAAAGCTACAATTGTCAGCAGTGCTTACTAGGTGGAACTATTAACTAAAGCTTCATCGGATAGAAATGGAAAGCAAGCATCCACTGTCAAAACAAAATGGCTGCCGAAGAGAAAGAAAGAAGATGATAAATCATCTTCATCGGTACCAGCTTTGGAGGCGATCTTTGTAGAGCAGAGTTAAAAAAGCTTTTCCTAACCAAAACATTCTGGTTCTGGAAATCAGAAGTCTTCATCTGCTAAGGTATTATTTTGAATTTCTTTCATCTCCAGATCTCACCTGAGCTATTCTCGACATTAACAAGCTAATCCTGAAGTTTCAGTTTTTTCATTGGCTCTACTTCTTCTCTTTCAGAACAAGATAACTTAAGTCTCAAGTAAGACTATGATTGCGTATAAAGAAAAAAAGACAAGAAAGAAAAATAATTTCTCGAACAAATTATGAATTTCAACAAGTCTCAAGTAGTCGGTCGCGTCTTACCCTACATGTGCAATTTTTCTTATCAATTTTGCTCTCACATGTCCTGGTAGGTAAGGAAGGAAATACTACTGGAGTAGGCAGAGCTGCAAAAGTTTCAAAACCATTCTTCTCAAATGGCTGCTTAGATTTCATGGTATATGTGGTTACTTCTTGAACCATTGCAACAAGTTCAGCATGTGTCGAACCTTCACTCAACAAAAATAGTCTCGCTCCTTTGGAATTATCAACCACAAATCCCAATTAGAATCTTCCAAAAACCATTCTCCATACACTGCATGTAACTGACGCAACATCTGCAAAATTTCAAAATAAAACACATTAGTAAACATAGAGAAAATGAAAGTTTACTAAACATTGACGCAGACGACTGACGGTTAAGTCGTCTGGAAGACATAGACGACTTACAAGTAAGTCATCCAAATAGGTCATTTTTGCAATTGACTTTAAAATGGGACGACTTACTAGTAAGTCGTCCAGATTGTTTGTTAAGAAAAAATTCTAGACGACTTACTAGTAAGTCGTCCAGGATAAACTGGTTAGTTTTGCATTTGACCGAGTTGTGTCAGATATTTGACTTTTCCTGGACGACTTACAAGTAGTTTGGATAACTTTTATTCTGGAAACTTTAGTTTTGTGGAGTGCATATCAATTAAACAACAACTTTGTATTTATAATGTTGGAGAATACAGAGATGTTTGCTGTTTTGAAACATAGTGGAGATTCATTGGTGGTGATGATAGAAACTAAGAAGCTCTTTCTCAACCTTTGGTTTGTAGGCTTTGAAGTTGTTTTTGACATTGTCTACGCTACTGTTTTTCAGAATGAAAAGTGTGACGACGGTATTACGAAACCACATTGGTAATTAATTTCTAAGTGATTGTCTTTATTTGTTTTTCCTGAAGAAAAATATTTAAAAATAAAGCAAATGAAACTGTGAAAAGATGATATATTTGTAATTTTTCGGTGGTTTATAAATTATGTTTTTGATATTTTTGAATGACTCCAATACAAAAAGTTTTTGGTTCCACCAGGGGATGGATCCACTGGGTACGATAATGCACCCAGTATTCGAGAGTTTTCAACTGCCGGATACTGACTTGGGTGCTAAGATATCAAAGTACATGACGATCCAAGGGATTTGGTATGGTCAGAATGAGTGACTTTTTGAAATTTTAAACTCTTGTTAAACTATATTGTATATATATAATTTGATAAATTTAGCTTCAGTTAATCAATTTATAGTTACAAAAAAGAATCTATAGTTACAAACTCACACGCGAGTTTAGTGAACCGTAAGAAACGGAACATGGATTTGAGCGAGACAACCGAAAATTGAGTTACGTACAGGTTACATGTTATGATGTATCATGAAAATTGAAAACTGGAAGCTGCTAGTTCTTGAAAAAATCTTGTCAAATTATTTTCCTTTAATTATATATAAAAATAAGATTAGGTGTATTCGAGTTGGGTGTGATGGTATGTCTTAGTATTATAGACGACTGATTAATTTCGTTTTCTTTAATAATTCGAAGTTGACTAAGTTTTTATATATGATTATTATGGTTGGACTACATTTGTTGATAGGAACTAGTGCATAGAGCCATAGAGGGTGTCACTTCTGGTCACTATATTTATAGATAAGAAAGTATTTTAAAATAGAAAGTTTTACATTTGTAAGCTGATTCAGAGCAGTCCAACAAAATATATTGGATCATACAACACAAGTAATAATTAGCATGTAATCAGAATCAGCAATTATTCAAAACCAGACAACTTGTTTCAATCTATTGCTTCATAAATAATGAAAAAATCATATATTTTTCAACATTAATAACCAAATAACATATCTTTATATTGCCCATCATAAATTTAAAAATCGTTACACTTTTTTTTTGAACAACATAAAAGAAACGTTATAGTATTATGAAGTAATTAATTTGTAAAACAGCAAAGCAAAAGGGAATAAAGTGGAAACAAGAGTACAGTTGGCGTCTTCACAGGTATGGATGAAAAGTTTTTTTCTTATTTCCTTTTTATTTTCTGGCGACGAATTTTCCAGGAAAATGAGTTTGAATTTGATTCTTCTTCTTTATGTTGTTGGGATGATGAAGAGTAGGTGAATGGAGCATGTGCCGGGATCGTTCGGCACCAGCGCCAGCTTCGCTCTCAGGTTCGGACAAATCATCTTCTCTTCCGCTTCTCTCATCTTCATGTGCTTGGACTACGACTTCTATGACTTCACTACCTTCTGGTAACATGATCCCACACGTTTCCCTCAAGTTCTTGTTCGATTATATATTATGATTAGCGACTTTTTGGGTTAAGTTTGGATCGATGGTAAAAGGGTTTCTTTCTGTTTGTATAATCGACACATAATTGTTGAAAATTCTCGATTTTGATCAAACATCTGAGGACATGGTTTGGTTCTTTTGATCAAACTAAAGACAAGAGGATAGGGTTTGGTTCCATGATCTTTGATGTTTAGTTAGTGGTTGATATTGATATTTTTTCTTGAAGCTATTTGACGACTGTGATGGCTTTTGTAACTCCATGGAGCATATCACTCGCACTGGCTGATGCATACTCTGTTTTACTAAAACAACTTCCTCATGAGCCAAGACTTCTATCCATGGTTCTCGCCGGTGATGTCGTAAGCAATAAAAGAATGCTTCATTAATCTTTTATTCTATATATCTCTGCGTATCATATTCTTTTTGTAACAGGTAATGTCGTTTCTTTCTCTGGGTGGGGCTTGTGGTGTAGCCAGTGCAACCGAGCTGCTTTCGTCTATTGGTGCACCCATCTGCGGCGATAGCCTCTGTAGCCAATACCAAGTATCGGCTACATTGGCTTTCTTGTGTTGGTTTTTGTTACTTGCTTCAGCTCTTTTCAATCTTTGGAGTTTACCTTCTTTATTATACTGACATACATGCCTTACATATATATAGATAGGAATCATAATAACAATCATAGAACATGAATGTACATTTCATTTACTCAAAAAACATGTTCCCTTAATGTGAAGTAAATTATACCAGCTCTGTTACCTTGTATGCACACGTTATGAATAAAAGTAAATCGTGTACTTAATTGAGCATTTGTAAGTGAACTCAAAAATCCAAATTGGAACCGAAAATCCGAATATGCATCCGTGCCAATCTTAAAAACATTTGAATGAATTTAGTAGTGTGGTATGTCAAATTATAGGTGTATTTACCTAATTGAACACAAATCAGTACGAAAATCCTAAAAAAATCCAAATCTAAAAACAATTAATAATCAAATATCCGAAAGTTGTTTTTGAAACCTAAATAAATAATTCAAATATTTAATTTTCTATTTTTGATATGATATCTAAAATAATTTGAATTTGAATTTGTGACAATCCGTCCTGTGGACCTCACTGTCTCATAGACCTTAGGTTCACAGCGCTGCAGCGCACCGACCCCAACCCCTCCATTATGAGTTTTCATTAACTCCATAATTAGGTTGTTGGTGAGACTCGAACTCAAGTCCTCACCCTTTAACAGCACTCCCACAAGACAAGATGTCACCAATTGATCTGAACATGAAAACTCATAATGGAGGGGTTGGGGTCGGTGCGCTGCAGCGCTGTGAACCTAAGGTCTATGGGACAGTGAGGTCCACAGGACGAGTTGTTACAGAATTATTAAGTGAATCTGAAATAAATTTGAATTCAAAATAAATCCTATATAAAGCTGTAAAAATTTACTAGAATCCGAGGTATAATTAATCAAACATAACTTATTGACAAAAAAAAACTATTGAATGAGTTATATAAGCCCTAGCCCAGGCCCATCAGATTATTACTTATTGACAAAGGTATAGTTTACGTTTACATTATACTCTCCACGTTCTTGCTTCCCGGCGATGACGAAAGACGGAAGACACAGAGACTGGGCGGGTCTTCCGCCGGAACTAACATCGTCGTTCTTGAGCCGTCTTAGCACGGTGGAGATACTGGAGAAGGCTCAGAAAGCGTGCAAATCGTGGCATCGCGTCTGTAAAGAACCATCGATGTGGCGGAAGATTCATATGCACAACAACTTGGGGTTCATGGGCTTTTTGACCAGGCGTCGTCGCGAGGCCATGTGTCGTCACGCTGTTGACCGTAGCCAGGGCGGTTTGGTTGAGATCGCCATTTGGTGTTTCTGTACTGATTCTCTCCTCCACCACATCGCCGATAGGTACTATAGTTTCCATTGATTCTATGTTTCTTGTTGGTTCTTGGTGTGCCTAGAATAGTTACTTGCATCTCAAGTAATCTGAAGAGCGTATATGTTTCTTGTTGGTTCTTGTTGTGCTTAGAACAGTTACTTGTGGCTCAAGTAATATGAAGAGCGTATATGTTTCTTGTCGGTTCTTGGTGTGCTATCATCTTGATTTGAACTATTACTTGCAGCTCAAGTCATCTTAAGAGCCTTAAAATTGCAAGGTGTCATGAGATACGCGATGGGCTTCACCAAGTAGCTGAGAAACTTCCATTTCTTGAAGAACTCGACATTTCATACTGCTAATTTTTGGAAGCGGAGACTCTCAAAGCTTTAGGAAAGTCTTGTCCAAATCTAAAGACATTGAAGCTAAACTACACTGAGGTTGGCTATGATGATGACGAGTTTGCCCTAGCAATTGCTGAAAGCATGCCGGAGCTACGCCACCTCCATCTTTGTGGGAACCTGAGTATGAGCAACACGGGCTTGAAAGCTATTCTCGACGGCTGTCTTCACCTGGAACACCTCGATCTACGCCAGTGTTGGATGCTTGACCTTGTCGGGGACCTAGAGAAGCTATGCTCCAAGAGAATCAGAGTTTTGAGACGCCCACGTGACCGGTGACCCAACCTCTGGTCCTCATCATGGTCTGTTTTACTTATAGATTTTGATACTTTTCATTGTTTTTAAGATCTTGAACAATGTTTTCTGGAACAAGTTTGGAAAGTTGATGATGATTGTTGTTGTATATGAACTTCCATGTACTGTTGAAAGTTGGCGACTTTGAACTGTTTTCACATACAGTCCACATCTTAAAAACGCTTAATTTCCATTTTTGGTATTAAAAATAAACAAAACTTTTACTAATATGTTTGAAAAATACAAATTTCCATTTTCTTGTTTAGAAAAAACATTAATTTTTTTCCTCGTCGAGCAAAATAAAAAGAAATGTTTGTTTTTATTTAGAAGTGAAAATTATAAACCCTAATCTTTCTCGACTATTTGTATCTGCTTTATGAAGAACTAGGATCGGACCCGCGTGCCCGCGCGGATGTTTGTTTTTGATATACTTATAAACATTTCAAAACACATCAATTTTATTTTATTTAACATTTTCATTTGTGTTATTTTAGCAATTTGTTAAAATTATATTTTCATTATTATATTGCGTTGTATATTTTTTTATTAGATATATGTTGGATCAGTTATTATGTAATTTCTTTTTTAAAAAATTTGTAACTATGTATTAAATACACTGCTTTTACATATATTTTTTTAAAAATTAATTGAATTTAAATCCAAATATGTGTGTATATATATGTATTTTTACAAAATAAAACATTACATAAATGATTTTCAAAAATTAAAATAAAAAATATAAAACATGTGCCTAACCTGAAAGTGGAGTTTATTTAAGAAAATATATTATAAATTTTAAAATAACTAAGAAAAAATTAAGTTTATACAGCAAGTAATGTATAGTTTATATTTTGCTTTACAGTGAAAGTTAATTATATATTTAATGAAATTGTAATCAACAAATCATGATATTATCCTCCATAGGTAGAGATGAGTATTAAATTAATCAAAGTCTAAATATTGATCTGTGCGTCCACGCGGATTATGGTTTTCACTTTTTGTTAAATGTTGATATTTGTTTTTCATGTCACCATTATATAATTATACGTTTTATAATATAAATATTTGAATATAAATTAGAATCAATTTATGGATATGTTTTGGTATAATTAATCTAATATAAATACGTTGACACTAAGTTCCACAATTTATTAGCAGTATAAATTAAATATTTTGAAAATATAAAATTAAATATTTTGAAAATATAAATTTTAGTTATATAAACAATAATGTACAACAATATTTACAGATTGTTATTATGAAATCTATATAATATATGTTAAATTTATGAAGATATTAAAACTATAATATGTTTTGGTTGGAGGTGTATTTGCTTAAAACATTTACTTCTTTCAATCTGTTATAATATAAAATATATTTTATAAAATATTTTTCATTGTTTTGTTATTTTTAAAATCTATATACACATACAAAATAGCTATGATATTAATAAATTTTACTAAACCCACCTCATACAAATAAATTGAATGAGTAATTATGATAAAAAATTGTGACAAAGATGAGCCAGAATAATAACTAAATTTTGTAGAAACCCAAATATTATTGGCAAACATATTTTTTTAAGGAACTTATACCTAATTTTTGTTTGTTTGTAACTTTTTTGTCGGTGTTACAGTTTCTCTCATCTTCTTTCTTGTTGATTACTTTTTAACAAATAAGTTAGCTAATGGTAAGCATTTAAATTATTATTCTCTTTACGATAATATGTATCATCATTCTAGACATACCCTTATAAGTATAATGTATCCATGATTTGTACTAATACATAATTTAATAGTATAAATGGCTAGATTTGAGAGACATGTATAATAGATTATTTATTTTTAAAACAAATACAATTAATAGCATATATTTGTAAATTTTAGCTAAAATATATATGTGGTTAATTAATTGCTAAGATCGCATGAGCAAAGTGTGGATATAACGTTTGTCATTTATAGAATATATACTCATTATAATTAGTGATAACAGAAAAGATTATGAATATTTGTCAAATATGGATAAGTTAAAAAAAAATAATTGGTTGTCTATATTTTAGGAATGTTTTTATAAGATATAGAAATTTTGATAACCCAAAAACGTTTAGTTTGTTTATAATGTATAATTTAAATATATTTATATATTGCAAATAATATCGTGTACATACGGAATGTAGGTGGGTTAAATTAAAATTTGAATACATAATTTAAACCGGTGGATTTGCAGATAATAGTCTATCTTATAATTATTTATTTTATAATATTAATTTATGTATTAGACATGTTTGAAGATAACCTATTAATTTGTGTATAAATGACATGTTTGCTAAACCATTTCATTGATAATGATTTTTTAATCATGATATATATTGGATCGAAATCAAGTGGTTAAGTATTTACACAAATTGTTTTTTTTATGTGGTGAACCAAACTTTAAATTATTGGTTTTGATCATGTAGACCGTGTCATATTTGGTATTGAATCACATTTGTTTTGATTTCTGCAGAATAATTTTAAACTGAGGTATATTCAATAACAAACCACGTGAGTTTAGGTGCACTTGGTTTTGTAAAAACTTTTGGGCAGGGTTGTTAAGTTATTAAACGACTGTGTTTAAGTCTAGTGGCATTCAATGATAAATATTAAGAAAAAGTTAGAGTTAAGTACAAATTGTACTTAAAATATATGTTTTAGAATATAAGTAAAAATGATTTATTTTAGAATATAAGATATATATTTTGACATTTAATTCAATTTTTCGGTTTAATAATTTAAATATGGTTTTGATGCAGTGATATAGACTCTGGTGAAAAGAAATAATAAAACTCATTTTATGGTTACAAATATACAAAATATAATTATTGGGTCAAACAAATTAGTTGTGAGCATATGTTCATATAAGAGTTGATTTAATTTGTGTTTCGATGTAGGGATAATACTAGTGGCAGAGAATTGTAATTTTTGTGGAAAACTAAGGGGTATTTCCTATTTGTACTCCTCTTTTAATAGATTAGATGTAAAACTAGAAGGCTTCGATTCCTAAAACATATCGCACTATATTGAATTTGCTTCTGATTAGAAAATATATTATGGTTGAAAGTATGAAAGAGATTTTTGAAGTTCAAAGCTGCATCAGAAGATTTCCATCGCTAATTCAGATGTGAAGTCGAAACTTTCAAAATGTAATGGAAGATTGATATACACAACACAACCATTTGAGAACATTGTCATGCCTATTAAAGAAAAGAAACGTTGCCTAAATTATACTCCATCCGTTTTAAATTACTTAAAATTTTCGTTTCAAAATAAGTGTTGTTTTCGAATTTCAAACCAAAATTTAATGATTTTATATATAATTCTATTTTTTATTGATTGAAATGTGGTTAGGTGTATATGTAATGGTGTTTTTATTTTAAGAATATGTAAAATTAAATATTTTCTTAATTTGTGTGCAAAAATCCAACGACAACTAAAATGAAACAGAGGAAGTAATATTTATTATTAAGTGAATCTGAAATAAATTTGGATTCATAATAAATTTGGATTCATAATAAATTTAGATTCATAATAAATTCTATACAAAATTATAATATTTATCGGAATCCGAAGTATGATTAATCAAACATAACTTATAACTTCACCATATATATATATTTTCAAAAAATTAAAATTGAGTATATGAAAGAAAATTTCTTAGGATAGCCTTTTTAATTTATTTTCACCCAAAAAGCTTCCAAATAGGAAAATAAAAAAGAAAAAGATTTCCTTGGATAAATATAGATTCACATCTCTAGAGTTAACTAATTTAGATATATAGTTTAGAGTTAAAGGATGAAGTTTAAAATTTATAAAAATAAAAAAAAATATTAAAACTAGTTTCAAAAAGTATTTTTTGAATTAATTGAAAAATTGAAAACGAAAATAGAAAAAAAATTAATTTTTTTGGATTTTGAAACACATAATTCGAAATTTTTTTTTTATTATTTGTTTATATTTATTTATCTATAAAATAAGGGCTAGAATAATCTTTTGACTTTTTAATGAAATTTATTTTAGTTATTTTTCAAACACTTTGTTGACAACTTAAAAGATGAAACCTGGATGAAGCTTAAGTCAAAAACATAAATATCCACTTCGAACCCATACGCAGTCCTCTTGATCAACATCTCGCTTTGAGATCTACACTTGTGCCCTTGATAATAGGCAAATGCCCAAAGAGCCAGAGGAGAGTTATTATTTAACATAGAACGCCCATGTATTACCTACGGAGTGACTTATATAAGCCCAGGCCCATTAGATTATTGTTAGTGGATTTATACATCAACAGAAGACCACGGTCCCGATCAGTACATATACTCGGATCATGTGCTAAAACATACATCAACACATAATATATTCAAATTTCATACACCAATTCACAGAATTCGGCTTTTACATACATGGAGCGATTTTCCGTTAGTCAAAAATAACAGAATCTGAGCTGTCCGTTAGATGTTGCTGACGTGGCTTTTTATATTTTAAATAATTAATAATTTTAAAAAAAAATTCTACAAAAGTGGTGAATGAGGCTTGAACCCGGGTCTCAATGCTATTTTATCAGATCCATAAACCACTATGCCAAACTCATTTAATTGATAATATTCTCTATTGTTTCCTATTTATACCTAACGAATATTTTTATTCAAATATTTCTATATTATTTTTATGTGTCTTTCTCATCATCACAAGTTTCAAACAAAACTAAATAATCAAAAGCAATTCTCTCAAATAATTATTTTAAGGTTTTGTCATCAGCATAACCTTTAAAAATGATTAAAATTCTATTAAAGAGACAAAAGATTATTTTAACTATAGTTTTACAGATATATAAATATAATTAATGAAATAAAAATTGTTTTTTAAATAATTTTGAATTATATGTTTTCAAATTCAAATTTGTATGATAATTTTTCGAATCTTTCTTTCACTTTTATTTTTCATTATTTTCATATTTTGTTTTTGAAATTCAAAATTTTTTTAAAAAATTTTAAATAGATTCAAAAAACATTTTTGAAGTTCAAAAAGAAAATATAAAAAAAGTTTGAAAAAAACCGAGAAATTATTATACAAAGTTTAAATGTGAAAACATAAAATGTGAAACTATTTAAAAAAATATTTTATTTTATTTTATTATTTATTTAAATAATTATTTATATTCATATATTTATATCTATAAAGCAAATGCTAGAAAAGTCTTTTGTCTTTTTAGTGAAATTTATTTTGATCATTTTTTTATAGAAGGTTTTTTAGTGACAAAAACTTAGAAATGATTATTTGAGAAAATTTTTTTGATTATTGTTTAGATGATAAGACTAACACAAAAAAATAATATAGAAATATTTGAATAAAAAAATTATTAGGTATAAATAGGAAACAATAGAGAATATTAACAATTAAACGAGTTTGGCATAGTGGTTTATGGATCCAATAAAATGGCACTCAGACCCGGGTTCGAGTCTCTTCCACCTCCTTCCTAGAATTTTTTTTGAAATATAAAAAGCCACGTCAGCAACATCTAACGGATAGCTCAGATTCTGTTATTTTTGACTAACGGAAAATCGGTCCATGTATGTAAAAGCCGAATTCTGTGAATTGGTGTATGAAATTTGAATATATTATGTGTTGATGTATGTTTTAGCTCAGGGTCCGAGTATATGTACTGATCGGGACCGTGGCCTTGTGTTGATGTATGAATCGGCCCATTATACGCGAACTGTGACGTCTCTCTTCTTCTCCTTCTGGCCGTTGCGATCTGTTTCTTTCTCCACTTTCTTGCTTCCCCGACGATGTCGAAAGACGGACGACACAGAGACTGGGCGGGGCTTCCACCGGAGTTAACATCGTCGTTCTTGAGCCGTCTCACCACGGTGGAGATACTTGAAAAGGCTCAGAAAGCGTGCAAATCGTGGCATCGCGTCTGTAAAGAACCTTCCATGTGGCGGAAGATTAACATGCACAATGACTTGGGATTCATGGACTTGTCGACCAAGATTCATCACAGAGACATGTGTCGTGACGCTGTTGATCGTAGCCAGGGCGGTTTGGTTGAGATTGACATTTGGTATATCTGTACTGATTCTCTCCTCAAACACATAGCCGACAGGTACTGGCTTGATTGATTCTAAGATTGCTATATATGGTTCTTGTTGGTTCTTGATGTGCTTAGAACAGTTACTTGCATCTCAAGTAATCTGAAGAGAGTATATGTTTCTTGTTGGTTCTTGGTATGCTATCATCTTGATTTGAACAATTACTTGCAGATCAAGTCATCTTAAGAGCCTACATATAGGTTTCTTGTTGGTTCTTAGTGCATTTAGAAACGTTTCTTGCAGTGCAAGTAACCTGAGAACCCTAAGAATTGCAATGTGTCATGAAATACTCGATGTTGGGCTTCTCCAAGCAGCTAAGAAGCTTCCATTTCTTGAAGAACTCGACATTTCATACTGCTCATTTCAAGAAGAGACTCTCAAAGCTTTAGGAAAGTCTTGTCCAAATCTAAAGACACTGAAGCTAAACTACCCTGTGCTTGCTTATGATGGGGATGAGTTTGCAATAGCAATTGCTGAAGGCATGCTGGAACTACGCCACCTCCATCTTTGTGGGAACCAGGATATGAGCAACACGGGCTTGAAAGCTATTCTTGACGGTTGTCTTCACCTGGAAGAACTCGATTTACGCGAGTGTTGGAAGCTTGACCTTGTTGGGGACTTAGAGAAGCTGTGCTTGGAGAGAATCAGAGTTTTGAGACGCCCACGTGACCCATCCCCTGGTCCTCATGCTATGTTTTACTTATAGATTTTGATATTACTACTTTTCAATTTCGTAAAGATCTTGAACAACCAGATACTTGCACTACGTTTCTGGAACAAGTTTGTAGAGTTGATGATGATTGTTTCTGTATATGAACTTCTATGTACTGTTGAATTAAAGTTGGCGACTTTGACATCTTAAAAACTTCTTAATTTCCATTTTTGGTATTAAAAGTAAACAAATTTCTATTTATTTTGTTTGAAAAATACAAATTTCCATTTTCTTGTTTAGAATATACATTTTTTTTCTTGTTGAGCAAAATAAAAAAGAAATGTTTGTTTCTATTTAGAAGTGAATAAACTATAAACCCTAATCTTTCTAGACTATTGTATCTGCACTATAAAAGTGTAAAACTAGAAGGCAATGATTCCAAAACATATCGCACTATATTGAATTTAATTTGGATAAAAAATATTATGGTGGAAAGTATGAAAGAGATTTTTGAAGTTCAAAGCTGCATCAGAAGATTTCCATGGCTAATTCAGATGGTGAAGTATTAGTGTATTAGATGTCGTTTGAACTTGTTAAGGTCCCTGTTATGTTTGTATAAACGGGTGTAACAATCACTATATAAGTGAGTGTATGTACTATGTTTCTCTTAACATAAATAACAGAAAAGTTAGTTACACTTTCGAGCTTGTTCATCTTCCATCATCTCTAACATGGTATTAATTAGAGCCTTGAGGCTGAAACCTCAAGCAGTTCTTTGTCATTTTTCGTTCATTTACCTCGATTGTGATGACTATAGCACTAGACGCTGAGAACAAATTAGCTTTTATAGATGGAACTATTGAAAGGCCTAGTGGTCTAGATTCATTTGATAGTTAAGTCTTGGCTCCTTAACACAATGTCTAAGCAGATCTATAAGAGTAATCTCAGGTTTAATAATGCTGCAGAAATATGTAATGATGTTTAACAAGATTCGATATGAATCTTCCGAGATCATCTTAGCTTTCCCAGCATATGGTTTCTGCAGAAAGTATCTATATTACTTTGAAATTATGAGATGAGTTAGATGGTGAAAATTGTGTGACAACATGAATGCATTGTGATTGAGTTTAATCAAGTACAAATTAATATTTTTTGAAACTGATAACCCAATTAATATTTGAAACTAAAATTACTTCGGGTTAAACCAAATCTTGAAGATGTAACTAAACTCGAACCAAATCCAAAACGAATCCGATCCGAACTTTTATAATATTTGAATCATCTTCATGAATCCGAAACCGTAAAGCCGAATAAACACAAACATTAACCCGATTAGGATTTCGATTGCCCAGCCCTACATTCTACATATTCATAATGATATTCACATTTTCGCAAAAAAATTAAATAAAAACAGTGTGCAATATTTTCTTTTAGCTTATGGCAACCAAATTCCTAGACACTACTCTGCAGTTGGAACCGTGGACTTCTTGACCAAGCTTCATCATAGGGACATGTGTCGTGACGCTGATGCGTGTAGTTCTGTACTGATTCTCTCTACATCATATAGCCGATAGGTACTATCTCTCTCTCTCTACGTTCACTAGTTTCCATCAATCAATGGTTTGATCGGATTCATGAAGGTGATTCAAATATTATAAAAGTTCAGATCGGATTCGTTTTGGATTTGGTTCGAGTTTAGTTACATCTTCAAGATCTGGTTGAACCCGAAGTAGTTTTAGTTTCAAATATTAATCGGGTTATCAGTTCCAAAAATATTGATTTGTACTTGATTAAACTCAATCACAATGCATTCATATTTATTTATTCTAAGATTGCTATATGGTTCTTGATCAATATCTTTACCGTTTCTGCTTCTTAGCGTACTTAGAACATAACAATTTACTTGCAGCCCAAGTAATTAACAAGTTCACATTTTTTTATTTGGAAAAGACAGCGAAAAGGAAACGTGTCTTATTGAACAAGATCACACTAGTTTCGATTTAAGAGTAAAAGAACGACAAACCCTAACTTCTCTACAACTCTATTAATTTTCTCTATAAAAGTGTAAAATAAGAACACGACTATCCCCATAACAAATCACACTAAAATTCAATTTGCTTCCACTATGAAAGAGATTCTTGAAGTTCAGAGCTGCATCAGAAGATTTCCATTGCTAATTCAGATGGTGAAGTCGAGACTATTCCATCAAGTATGCGATCAACACATCAAAGAACAGCGACGTTACTTCTGTTGCGATTGTATGATTCCTCCTTTTTGCAATGTTTGCTTTAAAAAGAACGATCACAAAGACCATCTTACCATTCAAGTAAACAATATTTCTCTTTAATTATTTTAAAACACTTAATCAACACTTAAAGTCTCTTTTGACATGAAAACAAAGCTTTAATTTATGATTATTGGGGTTTGAAAGGTATTTAGAATCATAAATTTTAGATGTTCAAACCAGACAGGAGTGAGGAAAGACTTCATATCAAAATATATGGACATATCTGGGATACATATGTTTTCTGTGAACCATTCTTGGATAGTCTTTATTAATCAGAGATGTGAGAATAATAATCATCCCTTTAGAAACAATGTTTCACATAGATGCAAAGTCTGTGGATGGACTTTTGTAACTGCTTCTTCTGCTTTTTGTTCTATAGAATGCACGGTACATTATTTGTGGTTATTTCTGATTTTTTTTTCCTTTTCTTTGTAACTCCAAATATTTGTTGGTTTGTGTAAATATATTAACACTATAATTGTTATTTGTGACAGTTTAGGAACGCTCTTGGATCACAACTCGATGAGGTGATGAAGAGTTCAAACGATGTTGATGAACCCAATGTGAAGAGAAATGAGAGCTCATCAAAAGATGTTTCTGAACCCATTGTAAAGAGGAAACATAGGAGGTAAGGGACACCATATAGATCTCCATTCTACTAGGAGTTATATCTGAGATTAAGAAGTTTTGAGATTAGATATATGTAGGTGTGCATGTAGCATGTTGGACCTTTTTATAACTTCCAGGTTTAATTGATAAATGTTTCTTATGGAATATGCACCTTTCTTTATTTTTCAAAAATGATGTTCAAATTAATAGTCCAATCTAAACACGCCTCAAGTTAACATAGTTGTGATTTATATTTTTCTCCCAATATTCTTTGTATTACTGTGCATGCATGCGACATAAGTAGTTGAATAAGTTCGTCTGTGTGTTGTCTCTAAATATTGAAACAATGTCATAAACAATTCGATAGTTTTTTTTTTAAGGAAAAAAATTAAACCAACGCTATTTGTGTGGGACCGATCATAACACTCCAGATCATTCCAGACAGAATATTACCTGATTAGATCTTAAACACTCAATTAAACATCTCATGTTAATGGTAATGATTCCATTTTTCTAATAAGAGTACATTGTAGATATTCTCCTAATCTCAAATTGCCACAAATCGTACCGTTCACCCACCATGTATCAGGAGATCATAGAAGAATAAATAAAAGCACCAGGAGATAGTCAGTAGGTTCTGAATAGTTGACGGTGGAGATTTTGTTACTTTCTCTGGTGTGAAATTAATTGCTACATGGTATTATATTCTTTTTTATCACACATGTTTATTTGACCAAATTGAAATTTATAATATAATTTTATCACATGTTTATCTATCCAAATAATATTTGAAATTTATATTCAATTATTTTATAAGCCATACACATACGTGGTTAATAATAGGTGGCATTTGTCAGGCATTTTTGTGAAGATAAATAGAAGTTAAAACAACTTATATCCGTAAAAATAAATAATTGTTAAACACCCCGTCGATTTTCTTATATAGGGGCTGGATGAGTAGTAACACGAAAGTATGAGTATCCGTTACATCAAATACCTTTTGAAGCTTGAAGAGTTTAAACTTTAAACTACTAAATAATCAACATATATTCCCATATTTATACTATGTAAAATGTGTTAGCTGATATATTATCATTTAAATCATATATTGTATTATATATGTCAATTTATAAAACGTCAATGTTGGATCTTTATATCGTGATGGTTATATAACGCCATAGTAATGGTCATTTAATAATAGTGCTAAAAATAAGATTATTGTAGTGTTTTTTTGTTAATCAGGATGGACGAGTTCTTCTTCATCATATGCAAAAAGGCAGGAGAAATCGGACAAAATCGCTTTTTATTATCTTTCAATTATCAGACGCACAAACTAAAAAGTAGTTCGCCAGATACGTGGGTGATTCTAATCTCATACAACAGATCAAACTCCTTTATAATTTTAAACAATAATGTTAATTAAAATAGAGTTCTTTTTTTTTCTTTGGGTGAAAGGTACTAAAAGTGATAACGAATAATAGAGGTTCACAACTTAACTTCATATAATTGTAGCCTACGAATTTTTTATATATTGTATCCGACTTTAGATCCAAGATTCCATGGGAAGCGATATTCTTCAACAACTCGATCATAACAAAATATTTTAAAATATAACATTAGTACAATGTTACAATTATAGCAACAATAAAATTCGATGCAGCGTTGTGGACCGTAATAGTGTATAGATAGCCAATAATTTAGAGTTGAATTTAAATTATTGGATGCATGTTCATACGAAATTTTAAATTAAGTAATTAATATGATGCACGTACATAGAGTTTAAAGACCCGAATCTTCTCGTTAGGTGACCCACAAAACCGAATGAATCTAAACGGGACCAAACCCGACCCGACCGGTTCAGCTAGGCCCCACCAATGCTTTAAGACTCTGTTGCCTTCACGTGATGCTAAGCTTCGTTGCGGTTGCACCCCATCCGCCGGAGAATAAACTTCCGGCCACCTAAGCCTTGTCTCTTTGTCTCCACTCTCTCATGTTGCGCCACTTGGACTTTTTACTCCTTTCTTCTCTCCTTCTTCGCCACGTCTCTTTCTCCATATTTCCCGAAATACCCTCATGCTCTCCTCTTACTTACGCTCATGAAAAGGGTATTTCTGTAAAACCGCTTCGACAAGAAGATTGTGTTAGCTGTTCTGTCTGATTTTGAACACTACACGACAAAAAACTAAAGTTGTTTGAAGTTTCCGAATCACGAGGCTCCATTTCATTAACTCATTGTATATATATAAACCCACCACGATGCTTGTATCTTCTTCAAAACACAAACACAAGATCTTCTCTATCTCTCTTTCTATCTTCAAACCTTTCTTAAACTCTCACGAGTCAAGATTTACACGAACATGGGAGCTTGCGGTTCAAGTGAGTCTCGGAGAACGGAGACAGCGAAGCTGATACTACCAGACGGAACGTTACAAGAGTTTTCATCACCTGTAAAAGTATATCAGATCCTTCAAAAGAACCCCACGAGTTTCGTTTGTAACTCGGACGATATGGACTTCGACGACGACGTTAAAGCGGTCGGTGGCAGCGAGGATCTCCGGCCCGGAGAGCTTTACTTCGTTTTACCGTTGACATGGCTGAACCATCCGTTGAGAGCAGAGCAAATGGCGGCTTTAGCGGTTAAAGCGAGCTCAGCGCTTACCAAAAGCGGTTGGAGTTGTGGTCATGAAGGTGAAGGGAGAAAGGTGTCTGGTGGTGAGTGTAGAGTTAAGAGAGTGAAGAGAAATGGTTGTGGTGGAAGAGGTTGTGGTGGTGGTAAAGGGAGGAGGAAGTTTACGGTGGAGTTGAGTTCTATAGCAGAGCATGAGTAATTTTTTGGTTGGTCAGATAAATGTGTAAATTGTAATTAGATAGTTTGACTTTTTTTTATCTTGAAAGATTGTATATATTCAATAATCTTTTCCTCTTATCACTTTTGTTATAGATATATATTCAGTTGATTTAGGCTGTTTACTACTTTAATCACGAGGATGAAGTGATTCAGAGCTCATATATTACAAATTGCAAGTTGCAACTGGGTTACATTGATTCAATCCTCCTGGATTTTTCTTGGTCAACACCGCGTAATGGTCCGTATTACATTATTTACGCTTTTGTCCTCATCTTGTTAATATCATTGATGACAGTGAGCGACACCGTTCGGGTTACCTCCATTCAGAAAGCCCATTAGGGTTCGATGTAGAAAACTGAAAGAGTAAATATAATTTTTGTTTCCCAAATCAAATTGCTGAAGCAAAGTAGTCACATGATATTGTTTTCATTTATTAAAAAATGGAACCTATGTCATAGGTAGCATATATTTTTGGTTTATTTGAACGACTTTGATCCATTGAAATTGGATTTCTTTACATATTTGCTCCATTGCTAAGCTTCTCCCATTAAGTTGTAGTAGCTCAAGTTAAAAAAAAAAAAGAGAGAGAATAGATTCCTTGTTTACAAATTTACTAGCACTTTACCATCCATCTCATTTAAAATTTACTCTTTTTTTTTTAAACCACCAAGAGTTTGGTATTGATGTAATGAGATATTGAAAGTCACT